>JAJONR010001823.1:0-91405 GCA_029582245.1 Solanum etuberosum | reverse complement strand
ATAGTGATAATAGTAGTAGTAAAAATGGTGAGTTGGAATAATATTATATCAGTAGTAGTAATAGTAAAAATAAAATTTAAAAAATAGAAAAATAGCAAACAAAAAAAAAAAAAAAACTGAGAAAGAGAAAAAACAACGTAGAAAAAAAAAGTATTCAATGGTTCAAAATACATTGCTCAATTTAAATATATAGCTTTGAAGAAAAATATGTATTGTCTTTTCAAAAATTAAGGACAATGAAAGTAATAAAAATATCTTCTTTTAATAGTTGGGTATGAAATTTGAGTTGGAATAGAATTCTAACTTCTTCCCCTCTTATATATAATGTTAGCGAAAAATACAATAGAAAAAGAAAGAACAAAGAAGGGGAAAGGGGTGAGGGGGAGAATATTTTGAACTATTTTTAAGAATATAATAAGTTAGTTAGATAATATACTTCTTCTTTTTTTAATTCAAATGTGGTCTTTAGTTAGATAATATACATATTATTGTCCATAAATTTTAAATTGAAGAAATATGAGCAATAAAATTAAAAATTAAAAATTTCAAAATCACAAGTGAACAAAATAAATATATTTGTTTTATATTAATAGAAGAGCATTTGATAATTATAGTAAGAGAAGTGATAATTTAATAAAAAAATCAATACTAATACTAATAATTTTAATCAGTAAATAATGTAATAATGAAAAATATATATGAAACATAAAAATTATTTGATAATTATATGATTTATTATCTATTTTAATATAGAATTAATTATGGGAATGGGAAGGGAAAGCGGGATAAGGAGGGACGGAGATGTTTAATAAGGAGGGACGGAGATGTTTAGAATTAATTAAGGAACAATACAATAAATGGACTTTTAAAATGATATATGTTTTAATATGTTCGGACAAGATATTACAATTTAAAATGATTAAAAACAATATTTTAATATCATCTACGCATCGTGCGGATATGTATACTAGTTATCTATATAGGCATTAAGGATAAAGATACATAAGATTTAAATATTTTATTTTTCTTTTATATAAATTAGTTTTCAAGAAATATATTACTGACATAATTTTCAAACTTGAGTTTAAATGATTTGAATTGGAATAGAATTCTAACTTCTTCCTCTAATATGTACCTCTTATGTAGTATATATAAATTACCTATTATATAAGCCAACAACATTTGGGACGAACACAGTAGTAAATAGTTGTACCAAAAGTAATGGTAGTTGTACTGTAATTGGGCCCACTTCATTAAACAAGTACTACTTGATGATTTCAAGTGTCCCTCTTGAGCAAATAACACGCGTTCCATTTGCTACTAATTGGAGACACGCGTATAGCCACTTCTGTTCATAATCTCTTTCTTTTCCATAGATAGATTAGAAGCAGTTTTCAAAATCTTCAGGTATTATTTTTTTTCCCTGCTTTCAATTATTTATTTATTTATTTTCTGATTTTTGTTTAATATTCTATCTTGACCAATACATTTGATTCTAAAAGCATTTTCCATTACTTAATTGCATCTACGTCAAAGGAAAATTGTGAATTTTTCAAAAAAAATCACGACGTATGAATGCATAATCTAATATTTAGTTCGAACTATAGGTTTCAGTGGGATATTCTATTTGCATGTCATTAAGTGCTTGATTTTCACACTAACACACCGGCGGTGTTTGATAATGTCTCAAAGAACTGAACAATATTATTTTCCTCCTGATTCTTTTCCTTTTTTCATCTCCTTCTTTCGACATTTTTGTTATGCTCTTTTCACTCTTCTTGGTCCATTTTATACTACTTTTCTTCTATGAAGTACTTTCATGCAGGTAATTGTTTAATTTGTATTTTTATAAAGGAATTTGGGGTTTTAACCCAAGGTTCAAAATTAAGTTTTGGAGAATTCCTTCAAGATCTCTGTAACACCCCGCGATTTGAAAGAACTAGAATTAGAAAGAAACCATTTTTGGAAATAATTAAATTTGGAAATTTTGGCAAGTTATGCTAAGTATGAGTTTTGGGTCATAACTCTCAGCACAAGATGAGTTAGGTGAGCTACAAGATATCAAATTAAAGGCCTTCGAATTATCTTTCCAACGCCACCGAGTTTTCTAATTTTCAAATTCATATTAGGGATATATGCTCGTTTGAAGTCGGATTGTCTGAATAAGGAAAGTCACCCAGATTTTAGCGGGGTATTTTGGTCTTTTCATTACCCAATTAGATTAATTTATTTTTAGTAATTAAATTGGGGTCTAAACTTATTTGGTTCAGTTTACGCTTTACAAAATTACGCTAGGGCTTGGAGAGAAGAGAAAAGAGGAGAAAAGAGGAGAAAGAGCCAAAGTTCCTCGCGTTCTTGAGTTTCGCTTGCGGATTTCGCCAAGGGTTAATCCCTACGAGGTATGTGAGATCACATAGCATTGGGTATGTTCACCCACACGCCAATCATGATTAAATTCAGCGTATTTACATTCTTGAAGATAGAAATTATGAGTTCTTGATGAATTTTGTCGAAATTTTATTTGAATCTTGATTGTGGAGTGTTGGAGGAGTTCTTGAGGTGATTTGATGAGATTTAAGGTTGTTTTTTAGTAGATTCTTGTATACTTTTTTTGGGTATTCGAATCTAAGTGTTTAGGGGAGAAACCAATCGAATCTAGACGATTTAGGGTCGAAAAATGAACAAGAAAATTCATGGGTTTTCTAGGCAGGGGGCTGGCGCACCGCGCCACTTAGTGCGCCAGAGGAAGAGCTCTGTAGTTTGGGCTCTGGGGCGCCGCACCACTCAGTGCGCCCCAACCCAGGTTCTGTAGTATGGGGTATGGCGCCCTGCGCCACTCATTACGCCTGGGTCACCAGGTCCTCTACCCTTTCCCTCTTCTTTCCATTTTAGTTCCCTCAAATCATACCTATATTTTCTAGTTGTTTTTTACACTCTAAGGTACGTTTAATCATCGAGAGATCATCTATAACATGAGATCATAACCCTTGAATCCATAATTCAAATTCAAGGTAGAGCTAAGAGTCAAGTCAAGAGAGCTCTTAGAGTCTTTCAAAAGTTTTATACAATCGTTTTCAACTTGTTTTAAAGACTTAAGCATTGAGTTTGAGAAAGAGTAGAGCCGAGTTCATTTCTTTAAAAATGAAGTATGAGGACTAAGTACTCCCAAAGAGTAAATATCTTCACATTTAAAATGAGAGGAAACACTGATTTCCAAATGCATTTTCATGAGTAGTTTTGAGTTCCATTTCTTTTAAGAGATAAGATTTTTGAGTAATAACCTCAAACTACAGAGAAAGAGTTATGTTTTTAAACATATGAGCTGAGTATATTTTGGAAGTAGTATTGAGCACCAATATGGGGACGAGATCATAATAACTGAAGTCTCCATAAACCATGTAGCCATCGTGGGTAGAAAGGGTCATACTTTTAAGATGATTCCTTAATGTTTTTTTAGCATAGACTAGTGGATCCACTTAGTTGAGGCGTTCTATATCCCGGCAAGCTATATGACAGTTCTGGCAGCGTGGGCGAGACGTTGTATAATCACATAGCTCATAGTGATGGTTGTCGGTTAGAGAAACTCCCACATAATTATATTATACTTTATTATATATAAATTGAGTTGTTATTGTATTTTTTAAATACATTGAGTTGCCACCTACTGTTTAAATGCTTTATATAAACTGCATCTTTATTGTTGTTTATTTCTGCATTGAGTTGAGTATCAATGAGTTCAGTAAAGCTGAGGTAAGTGTTTCTTTCAGATTCCAGTTCAAGCTTATGTCTTGTTTAGATTTCCCCTAACATGCTCGTACATTCAATGTACTGACGCCATTTGACCTGCATCATTTTATGATGCAGATACAGGTAACCAGGATCAACATCCAGCGCTTCGTTGATCCAGTTGAGCATTCAGAGTCTTTTGGTGAGCCTCCTTGCTTTCTGGAGGATCCCTTCTTATATTGTTTTAGTATTTCAGTTGTTAGGATGATCGGGGGTCTTGTCCCGACATCCCTCATAGTATTAGAGGCTTCATAGACAGATAGTTATAGTTCTTTAGCCTTGCATTTCAGTTGTTTAGTTATAAGACTTGAGTTGCCACTTTGGCTAGTTGAATGTTTACTTTTAAAACATTCTAAGTTATTTTGAGACAGTTGAGTAAAGCTGAATTTAATTTATTTTATTAATGCTTAAGTGTTCCGCTGAGAGTGTAGCCAGGCCAAGGGTTCACTTGGGGCCAGCAATGGTTCTCGATTGCCAGTCCCACCCAGGGTGTAGGCTTGGGGCGTGACAAACTTGGTATCAGAGAACAGAGTTCAAGAGTCCTAGGGAGTCTATGAAGCCGTGTTTGTAGAGTCCTAGTTATCATTGTGAAGCGCGCCACATCCATAAATAGGAGGCTGCAACATTTAGGAACTATCTCACATCTTTCATACTCATTTCGTGCAATAGAGTTTATCTCTGTGAAAGTTCATTTCTAAATCGTGCTTGCGCGTGTCTTTCAGATCATGCCTCCACGAAGAGCTGCTTGAGGTCGTCCTACTAGAAGGAACGTTGAGGAACAAAGGGTACCTAATGCACCAGAAGTGCAACCCCAAGGACAGGTCACTAATGCTGAATTTCGGGAAGCTATCTGAATGTTGAGTCAAGCGGTGACCAACCAAGTTGGGCAACAAAGAGGGGTTCGACAGGATGTGGCTGGTACGTCTAGAATTTGTGAGTTCTTAAGGATGAATCCTCCAAGCTTCACTGGTTCAAGCATCACTGAGGATCCAAAAAACTTTGTTGAAGAGCTTAAAAAGGTTTTTGAGATTATGCATGTTACTGATACTGAGAAAGTGGAACTAGCTGCATACCAACTGAAGGGTGTCGTTAGAATCTGGTTTGACCAATGGAAGAAGGGTACAGATGAGGGTGCACCAATTGTAAGTTGGGTTATGTTTGAGGAGGCCTTATTGGGGAGTTTCTTTCCCGGAAACTGAGAGAAGCCAAGGTACGAGAATTTCTTACTCTTAAGAAGGAATCTATGAGTGTGCATGAGTATAGCCTTAAGTTCACCTAACTTTCCCGTTATGCTCCGGAGATGGTTGTGGATATGAGGAGTAGGATGAGTCTGTTTGTTGCTGGGTTGTCTCGTCGGTCAAGTAAGGAAGGTAAGACAGCTATGCTAATAGGTGATATGGACATACCAAGGTTGATGATTCATGTGCAGCAGGTTGAGGAGGATAAGCTGAGGGATCGAGAAGAGTTCAGAAACAAAAAGGCTAAGACATCAGGGAACAAGTTCGGACAGCAGAAGAGTAATGCCAACTGGTCATCTTTCCAACATAAGCAAAAGGGACCTGCTCCATTATCTGCTAGTGCGCCTGCACCAAGAAACAGAGGTGAGTTCAATAATCAAAATTCACAGAATTTCAGAGCTAGACCTCCACAGTCTCCAGGTAGTGTGGCACAAGGAGGTAACTGGGCTCCTACATTTTCTAAATGTGGTAGAAACCACCCAGGAACGTGTCATGATGGCTCCACTAGTTGCTTCAAGTGTGGTCAAGAGGGCCACTTCATGAAAGAGTGTCCTAAGAACAGGCAGAGCGGTGGAAATAGGGGCACTAGAACCCAATCTTCTTCAGTTGCTCCACCAGACAGGGATGCACCTAGAGGAGCTGCTTCAGGGACTGGCGGAGGAGCAAACCACCTATATGCTATCACTAGTCGCCAAGAGCAAGAGAATTCGCCAGATGTTGTCACTGGTATGATCAAAGTCTTTACTTTTGATGTTTATGCTTTGCCAGATCCAGGAGAGAGTCTATATTTTGTGACTCCTTATATTGCCATGAATTTTTATATTCTTCCTGAACAACTTCTTGAGCCCTTCAGTGTTTTCATACCTGTTGGTGAGTCTATTCTAGTTGAGAGAGTTTATCATGATTGTACCATTTCCGTCAATCACAAGAGCACCATGGCTGACTTAGTTGAGTTATATATGGTAGATTTTGATGTCATTCTAGGTATGGACTTGCTTCTACCTGTTATGCCTCAGTCGATTGTAGAACTCGAGTTGTTAAGTTCCAGTTTCCTAATGAGCCAGTTTTAGAGTGGAAGAGTAGTTCAGTAGTACCTAAGGGTCGTTTCATTTCGTACCTTAAGGCCATAAAGTTAGTTTCCAAGGGGTGTGTCTATCACTTAGTCTGAGTTAATGACTCTAGTGTTGAGACACCACCTATTCAGTCAGTTTCAGTTGTTAGTGAGTTTCAGAAGTCTTTCCAGACGATCTTCCCAGAGTCCCTCCTGAGAGAGAAATAGACTTCGGTACAAATATTTTTTCCGATACTCGTCTTATCTCTATTCCACCATATAGAATGGCTCCAGCTGAGTTAAAATAGTTAAAAAAGTAGTTGAAAGATCTTCTTGAGAAAGGCTTTATTCGACCAAGTCTCTCACCTTGGGGAGCTCCGGTATTATTTGTGAAGAAGAAAGATGGTTCCTTTAGAATGTGCATAGATTACCATCAGTTGAACACGTTTACTATTAAGAATAAGTATCCTCTTCCAAGAATTGATGATCTATTCGATCAAATTCAGGGTGCTACTTATTTTTCTAAGATAAACCTCATATCTGGCTATCATCAGTTGAGAATAAGAGAAAGTGATATCCCTAAGACAACTTTCAGGACCGGCTATGGTCAATATGAATTCCTAGTTTTGTCATTTGCTTTAAACAATGCTCCTGCAGCATTCATAGACCTTATAAACATGGTATTAAGCCTTATTTAGATATGTTTGTTATCGTATTCATTGATGACATTCTAATCTATTCGAGGAGTGAGGAAGATCATGTTAGTCATCTCAGAATAGTCCTTCAAACTCTCAAGGATAAGGAGTTATATGCTAAGTTTTCTAAGTGTGAATTTTAGCTTAAGTTTGTGGCATTCTTAGGCCATATTGTTTCCGGTGATGAAATTAGAGTTGATACTCAAAAGATAGAGGCAGTGCAGAACTGGCCTAGACCCACATCTCCAACTGACATTAGGAGTTTCTTGGGATCGGCTGGCTATTATAGAAGGTTCGTTGAGGGATTCTCATCTATTTCATCTCCTTTGACCAAGTTGACTCAAAAAATAGTTAAGTTTCAATGGTCTGAAGCTTGTGAGAAAAGCTTTCGAGAATTGAAAAAGTGGTTGACTACTGCCCCAGTGTTGACCTTACCAGAGGGTACGCAAGGTTTTGTGGTATATTGTGATGCGTCCAGAGTTGGATTGGGTTGTGTGTTAATGCAGAATGGCAAAGTTATAGCTTATGCCTCTAGACATCTTAAGATTCACGAGAAGAATTACCCAACCCATGATTTAGAATTAGCTGCCGTAGTGTTTACTTTGAAGATATGGCGTCACTATCTTTATGGTGTTCATGTGGATGTGTTCACCGATCACAAGAGTCTTCAGTATGTGTTTAGTCAGAAAGAGCTTAATCTCAGGCAGAGGAGGTGGTTGGAATTACTCAAGGATTATGACATGAGTATTCTCTATCACCTAGGTAAGTTTAATGTTGTTGCGGATGCTTTGAGCAGATTGTCTATGGGTAGTACTACCCATTTTGAGGAGATAAGAAAGAGTTCACAAAAGATGTGCATAGACTTGCACGATTAGGAGTTCGTTTAATGGATTCCAATGAAAGAGGAGTGGTGGTGATGAATGGGGCTGAATTATCATTACTGACTGAAGTTAAAAAGAAACAAGACCAAGATCCGATTTTGCTTGAATTGAAGGCAAATGTTCATAAGCAAAACGTGATGGCTTTTGAACGAGGGGGAGATGGTGTATTGAGGTATCAAGGTAGATTGTGTGTGCCAAGGGTGGATGAACTTCAACAGAGGATCATGGAAGAAGCTCATAACTCCAAGTATTCTATCCATTCGGGTTCCACAAAGATGTATCGTGATTTGAGAGAGGTTTATTGGTGGAGTAGAGTGAAGAAGGGCATTGCAGAGTTTGTTGCTAAGTGTCTGAATTGCCAACAAGTGAAGGTAGAGCACCAGAGGCCCGGTGGTATGGCTCAGAATATAGATCTTCCAGAATGGAAGTGGGAGATGGTCAATATGGACTTTATTACAGGTTTACCACGGTCTCGCAGGCAGCATGATTTCATTTGGGTGATGGTAGATTGAATGACTAAATCAGCCCACTTTTTATTGGTAAAGACTACCCATTCAGCAAAAGGTTATGCTAAGTTACATATTCAAGAGGTAGTCAGACTTCATGAAGTTCCAGTGCCATTATTTTCGATAGAGGTGCACAATTTTTGAAGTCATTCCAGAAAGATTTGGGTTCGAAAGTGAATTTCAATACTATTTTTCATCCTCAGACGGATGGTCAAGTAGGGCACACCATTCAAACTTTAGAAGATATGTTGAGGGCTTGTGTGATTGATTTCAAAGGTAATTGGGATGATCACCTAGCTCTCATAGAGTTTGCTTATAACAATAGTTATCACTCTAGCATCCAAATGGCTCTGTATGAGGCTCTTTATGGGAGAAGATGCAGATCTCCTATTGGATAGTTTGAGGTTGGTGAAGCAGGGTTGATAGGACCAGACTTAGTTCATCAAGCTATGGAGAAAGTGAAGGTTATTCAAGAGAGGTTGAAAATAGCGCGGAGTCGTCAGAAATATTATACAGATGTTAGGAGGAGAGACTTAGAGTTTGAAGTAGATGATTGGGTTTATTTGAAGGTTTCACCCATGAAGGGTGTTATGAGATTTGGCAAGAAGGGGAAGCTTAGTCCCCGATATATTGGTCCTTACAGAATATCCAAGAGGATTGGCAATGTAGCTTATAAGTTTGAGCTACCCCAAGAGTTAGCAACGGTTCATCCGGTATTTCACATTTCGATGTTGAAGAAGTGTATGGGCGATCCTTCACTTATCATACCAACTGAAGATATTGGTATTAAGGATAGCTTATCTTATGAGGAGTTCCTGTTCAGATTCTAGATCGTCAAGTTCGTAAGTTGAGGACCAAGGAAGTAGCATCAGTCAAGGTTCTGTGGAGAAATCAGTTTGTTGAGGAAGCTACTTGGGAAGCTGAGGAGGACATGAAAAAGAGATACCCACATCTCTTTGAGTCCGGAGAAGTTCCAAATTAAGGTACTAATCCTTTTCTTGGCCTTTGTTTTAAGTTGGCTTGTTGTATTTATATTTTGCTTGTTGGGTGTTTGAGCGGGATGTTAGATGTTACACCCTTAGCCTACTAAGAGTAATCTCATTTGAGGATGGATGTTTCCAAGGAGGAGATATTGTAACACCCCGCGATTTAAAAGAACTAGAAATAGAAAGAAACTATTTTTGGAAATAATTAAATTTGGAAATTTTGGCAAGTTATGCTAAGTATGAGTTTTGGGTTAACTTCAAAAAATCATAACTCCCAGCACAGGATGAGTTAGGTGAGCTACAATATATCAAATGAAAGGTCTTCTAATTATATTTCCAACGCCACTGAGTTTGCTAATTTTTGAGTTTGTATGAGGGAGATAAGCTCATTTGAAGTCGGGCTGTCTGAATAAGGAAAGACACCCAGATTTTAGAGGGGTATTTTGGTCTTTTCAATACTCAATTAGCTTAATTCGTTTTTAGTAATTAAATTGGGGTCTAAAATAATTTGGTTTAGTTTACGCTTTAGAAAATAACGCTAGGGCTTGGAGAGAAGAGAAAAGAGGAGAAAAGAGGAGAAAGAGTCAAAGTTCATCGCGTTCTTGAGTTTCGCTTGCGGATTTCGCCAAGGTTAATCCCTACGAGGTATGTGAGATCACATAGCGTTGGGTTCATTCACCCATGTGACAATCATATTAAATTCAGCGTATTTACATTCTTGAAGATAGAAATTATGAGTTCTTGATGAATTTTGTCGAAGTTTTGTTTGAATCTTGATTGTGGAATTTTGGAGGAGTTCTTGAGGTGATTTGATGAGTTTTAAGGTTATTTTTTAGTAGATTCTTGTATACTTTGGTTGGGTATTCGAATCTAAGTGTTTGGGAGAGAAACCAATCAAATCTAGACAATTTAGGGTCAAAAAATGAACAAGAAAATTCATGGGTATTCTAGGCAGGGGGCTGGCGCACCGCACCACTCAGTATGCCAGAGGAAGAGAATTTTCATGAGTATTTTTTAGTTCCATCTCTTTTAAGAGATAAGATTTTTGAGTAATAACCTCAAACCACAGAGAAAGAGTTATGTTTTTAAACATATGAGCTGAGTATATTTTGGGAGTAGTATTGAGCACTGATATGGGGACGAGTTCATAATAACTCAAGTCTCCATAAACCATATATCCATCGTGGGTAGAAAGGTTCATACTTTTTAGATGATTCCTTAATGTTTTTTAGCATAGACTAGTGGATCCACTTAGTTGAGGCGTTCTATATCCCGGCAAGCTATAGAATAATTTTGGCAGCGTGGGCGAGACGCTGTATCATCACATAACTCATATTGATGATTGTCGGTTAGAGAAACTCCACAGAGTTATATTATACTTTATTATATATAAATTGAGTTGTTATTGTATTTTTTCAATACATTGAGTTGCCACCTACTATTTAAATGCTTTATATAAACTGCATCTTTATCGTTGTTTATTTCTACATTGAGTTGAGTATCCATGAGTTGAGTAAAGCTGAGGTAAGTGTTTCTTTCAAATTCCAGTTCAAGCTTATGTCTTGTTTAGATTTCTCCTCACATGCTCTTACATTCAATGTACTGACGTCATTTGGCCTGCATCGTGTTATGATGCAAATACAGGTAACCAGGCATCCAACGCTTCTTTGATCCAGTTGAGCATTCAGAATCTTTTGGTGAGCCTCCTTGCTTTCCGGAGGATCCCTTCTTATATTTTTTAGTATTTCAGTTGTTAGGATGATCGGGGGTCTTGTCCCGACGTCCCTCATAGTATTAGAGGCTTCATAGATAGATAACTATAGTTCTTTAGCGTGGCATTTCAGTTGTTTTGTTATAAGACTTGAGTTGCCACTTTGGCTAGTTGAATGTTTACTTTTAAAATATTCTAAGTTATTTTGAGACAGTTGAGTAAAGCTGCATTTGATTTCTTTTATTAATGCTTAAAGTCTTCCGCTGAGAGTCTAGCTAGGCCAAGGGTCCACTTGGGCCAGCAATGGTTCTCGAGTGCCAGTCCCGCCAAGGGTGTAGGCTCGGGGTGTGACAATCTCATCTTAGAAATGGACCAAAATAATTGAAAGTTATCCAAATGCACATAAGGACCTTTTCAAGTTCAATGAGAATAAATAGGCCATGAATGGAAGTTGCTTGATGGTATTGTGGGCGACTCCATTGCTAGGTGAGGAATGGAATTGATAAAGTTTTGTGGAGTTCATAATTGCATAAAATGAGCCAAAGTAGTGGATGCAGCGCACTGATGTGGTCCAATTGGCATTACTTAACTAATATTACCACCTCTCATTTAATCACATCCTACATATCTCATATAAACTTGTGACGTTCATGACAGAGGGCAGACCGATGAATATGGATCAAAGATAAGTTTCTGATAGAGAGGTTTCTATGAAATCTTAGGCGAATCCAGAAGAAAGTGAACAGTTCTACACTTTTTCAAGTTCAATGGGAATAAATAGGTTAGGAAAGGAAGTTGTTTGACGGTATTGTGGGCGACTATATTGCTAGGTGTGGAATGAACTTTTCACTTCTTGGAAAATAATATAGGATTTTTTTTTTCATTTTAGAGACATTATAGAACCTTGTTTAATCAGATGATTGGAATAACCCGATAAAGCTTTAATAGTTGTATTTCTATCTTCTCTTTTGGCACATTTACAAAATAAAATACACTTGATTATGTATTCTAGAGAGTACTATAATTCCTCTGTTCTTATATGATATTAGGGAATGTTGAAACATCAACTTAGTTTATAAGCACCAAGTTCTTTAACTTTACTGTTCTCCATTCCAATTGATCCTCGAATTCTACTTTATATGTCGAAGTGGAAAACTGAGAAGATATCAATACACCTCCAAAGAATCGAGATATCATCGAATGCAAATATTTCCTACATTGTCTTGTGAGATGAAGGAACATGTCACGTATCTTGATAACTCAGGTAAAGATTTTGCAACAAACATGTTGCACTTATGTGACTATTCTGAGAATTGTTAACTCAATGAGATGTTATAGCTTTATGCATGAATATGTCTGAAAATAGGGTAATGCATGCGCTATTTTAATTGTACTCTTATGATTTCTAAAAATAGAAAAAGGCACAAATAAAGTGTTGTTACTATAGGATTTCTGTTGACATTGTCGGAATTTACTTCCTCTTTCTAATGTTTCTACAACTGTAAAGGAAATGAAAATAATGGGACTATTAGCCAAAACAGAAATCAGAACAAACGTCTTAATACTTGAGAAAACTAAAACTTAGAAAAAATAAAACTCTATAATTCAACCATTATCCAGAAAAGTCTTTAATTTCTGCAACAAGTGTCATTTAGAGCTAACTAAGTGAACAACAAACAAGCTTTAGTGTTAAACAGAGGGAACAGAAATTGAAAATAGTGTAGTGAAGAAATAAAAACTATTGAACCTAACAAGATTAACTTTAAATTAATAGCAGAATTCAACAAAGAATCCACTATCTTAGATAACATACCTAGCCAAAGATCCGAAATTCAAAGTAAAAGACACAATTAGCAACTAAATTATATATATAGTGACTACAATTATGAAAGGAAGTCACATAAACTCTTAAACTATCATGCAAGTAAGTTACTGTTAAGCTCAAGATATTAATCAAGCAGACCCAAGTCATCTATTTACTCAAAATGATCAAATAAGAAACTGAAAGAAAGTTAGCAGTATTCATAATCAACAAGTCCAACATACTGCATTGAATAAGGATATTAATCTCAAAGAAATCACTCAAAACACTTGGTAACACATGATAAGTTTTAATACTTCATGTAACTAAGTTTTGTTTGCTTAACAACACTACTATAAATTAGCAAGGTTCTACCAACTTGGATACACTCAAAGGGAAACACAAATTTCAAAAGTGAAACATGAAACTATTGTTGAAGGAGAGAGAACACCATCCATTGAGGAAAATTCACAAAATCCAGTGACACATTTTAAAAGACTTTTGACAGAGAAAACACCGATCCCTTGTAGAAAATTTCACAAAAACCAGTGACACCTTTTAAAAAACTTTTGACAGACTTGAACCTTAATAAACTTGAAATTGATTGTGAAGAACTTAGTTTAAAAAATAAATAAATAAACAAATCAAGACAAAATAAACCATCAAAATGTTGTAAAATAAATTGGGGTTAAAGCATTAGTCAACATATATCCTTAGTTCAACTTGATTTTTATTAACATGTCACTATCACCTAATCACATTTAAGCTTAGAATCAATGGAAGGCCGTAAGATTATTGAAAAATTACACTCTTTTTTTTTTTTAGATTCCATTATCCCTTCTTGCTCCCATATCAATCTGTTGATGAAAAGTATAGTATCAACTAAGCGTATCAATTATTTTTTACAAGTGTCTCATCAGGTTCATTAGGTAAATATAGATGTAGTAGCAATTGTTGCCCTAGCTGGAGTTCCATTGTTGGTAGGCATGCTTGCGTGGGAATTTATAAAAAGAGGAATAACAGGTTTTATCACATCTCTCTGCATCTTCTGATATATCCCATCAACCTGGTCCTGGTAGTTTTATATCTTATGTTTTATAGTTGTACTTCTTTGATCTTTCTTTTGTTTCTTCTTCGCTCTTCTCAAGTTTCTAGTTTAAATTACCGTTTTAGTAAAACGATCTGTTGAAGTGCCTTTTGCATCCCAATACTTAGAAAATACTTCACCTCTATATTTGAATTTCAGAAGTGACTTAACTTTCTTTTATTATTGTTGTAGTATTTGAATGGGACATTATTGGATTAAAGAATTCTTATATGGTAATGGGAAGATATAACTTGATATAATTATTTTTGTCATATTATTAATTATGACAGTTCTAAAAAATTGAGAGGATATAATACAATAGGGAGATTGTTGATGGTTGGGAAAGAATAGGTAATCTTCACTTATATCAGAGTACCTAATGGGTAAATTTGTTGTGAGCTGAAACACAAATTATTCAATAACTCAACTTTGAAATTGTCATAGCATGCGACTTTTCCCTCTTGATTCTAATTCCCTTAATGAGGTATATAAGGGATTGTTTGAGACACACATATTATACAGTGATGAAGTTTTCACATTTAATGTGATTATGCATATGGGATAGGCTTTACATAAAGAAGTTGTTCTTCAGCTTTTGATTTTTGAATTTGAAGTCTCAAGTCAAGAGTAGCAAATTAGATGAAAGGAGAGAAATGCAAGTACAACATGTTTTTATCTGACAAAAAACACTCAAATAATTAATGTTAAGAGGTAAGTCTAAAGGCAAAAAAGGGTCTACGAAGTCATCTACTCCATCCCTTTGTTTTATCTTCAATTTACTTATAAGTAATGTTCATTATCGTTTAATTAAATTTTGAAGCTACAATGTTTGAGTGCAGTAATTTTGGTAACAACAATTGCTGAGCCTTTTACTTAGTTAAACAAAATACATACTGATATCTTTAGTAGAACAAAAGAGAAGGAAAAATTTATTTACGACACTTAAAATTGCTTCCTATTAAGGTATCCAAAGAGGAAAACAATGTGATGGAGACAACACATCTAATTTTTATGCTTCTCTTTTTGTTTGCCTATTTTGATTAGTATAAACAAAATTTGGGAGATAAATTCTCCTTCACTCCACCTATCCTTAAAAGAACTTGGATAGCTGAAGAGATACCATTTCCTCATGAATTTATCTTGAATCGAGATTTTTTAAAATCAATTTTGCTAACAGAGCAGCCCATCTTTACTTTGAATTGGTTAAAATATTTGGACTTGGGCAAATGTGTATTATAAGGTATTCTTAGGTTAGTTAAAAACAGGTATAACAAGTCAAATAGGTAAAGATGGAAGTTGACTTTTAAGAGAACTACTAAACTTTCTTTTGTCCAAGTCTTCTAGCTTAACTTTCTTCTATCAATAAATATGCCATATGTGCAAATAGTGAAGTTGATATACTTAACAGAAACTTACTCAGACTGTTTTTGATATATTCCTTTTCAATAATTTGCAGGAACAACAGGTACTGAAAAGCAGACATGTGCAAGGAGTTGAAGAGCTGTTGTTTCCCATGGCACATTGAATAGTCCAAAAACTGTGACACCGGTAAAATGCTTCATTTCTTTTTTCTTTCTTTCTGAATATTTTTTTTTGGTGCAAGTTGTTCCGTGTTGTGTTAACCTTTGATATCGTTTTTATGGTGGTTTGGTATGATGTATGCTTAAATTAATAGACTTTGTTTCTAACTTACTAGATCACCCCTTTCACTAAATTGCACATAACTTGAATAAGTTGATTCATTGCAAATTGTGGCATATATAGTTGAATAATTTCCAACAATATTTGCCTTAGTAATAGGTTGTTTATAACACACTTTCTAAGTTGGGCCATGCCCTTCTAGTATATATATAAGATATGGATAGTTGTTTAAATACTTAACAATTTTTTGTATTGTTTTTTTTTTTTTCATTCTTGCTCCTCAAATCTATTTCTTGGTATTTAGCACAAGAACGAGCTTTGGTTTATATATTAAATTTTTCATATTTTTATGTATGTATATAGAGTTATATTTGATTGTTTGGTTACTTTTGAGTTACTAATCTAATTGTTATTGTTAATTTGGTTAGCAGAAAAGAGCAAGAAAATTGAAAGAGGAAAGAAGAAGAGTGACGGACTACAAATGAAGGAAGCCAAGAGGTAGAACTATGACAAATTATATATGATTTTGAAATCACATTTTCATTAAAAAGTCTGTGTCTCCAAAGTCATCAAAACAATTTGAAATTTAAATCTAATATTTTTAATTATCTATTCCGCTAAATTATATAAATAAAATACATTTTTTTCAATGATATGTTTGATATTACTGTTATTTTTCCTTCTTATGCTGCTTTATTTCATTATTTTTTATTTTAATTATACACATTAATAATTGTGAATATTAAATATTTGTTCTTCAAGCCGATGAACTATTCTTTGAATTAAATTAAAGAAAAAAAGAACCTTATTTTATTCTTTAATTCATTTTGTTTGAGTTAATTTAAAATAATAAAATTTATTGAAAAGTTTAAACAATGAAAATATCCCAAGCAATAGAATTTATATATATATATATATTTTGGTGAATTAAGAGATAAGAGTATTTGAATTTCATTAGAAAATAAAGTCTTTAAATTTGAATTGATATACAAATTATTTTTGAATTTGAATCATATAAAATTCTTAAACGTGTGTCTTTTGCCATGAAAGTGATGATATTATATATATGATCATCATAAAAATTTTAAATTGAAAACACATACTAAAATCATAGTGCCTTTACTATTATAAGTGTGATATGAAAGTGTTCCTACAATATTTAAAATACAATATTTTTTATAATTATTATTATTAATAGTAGTAGCAACAATAATCATAACAAAAAATATATATTGTATTTTAAATATTTTTGTCAATTTAAATATATAAATTATTAGAAAAATATCACTGTATTTAAATTAATTAAGAATTAAGGAGGAATAACAAAAATAATCTTCTCTTAAAAAAATAAATATAATATTTGAATTTGAATGGTAATTGAGTTCTAACTTCTTAGCTTCACTTATATCATATATACTCCTCTAGTCATTTATAATGTTAAGCTTACTTCTCTTTTTTTGTTATTGATCATCATTTTTATTTGTGACTTTATTTACTGCATTCTTCAAATTCTTCATTTTCTAGAAACTTTTTAAATTCAATATTTTTCATTTTTTATATGCAAGTGATGATTAGGCTATTTTTTTAATACTATATATACAAGCTTCAATTAAAGTGAGTAATATTTTTATTCTAATTTTGTTCATTTATATTTTGATAAAAATAAATACGTTCGAGAGTGATAAGTGAATGTGAATATATTTATAAATGTGAATTTAGACAAATATTATGTCATATTTTTATCTTAATATATTTTCTTTTAAGCAGAAAAACGACTGTATGAAATAACAATACATCATATTTATGTATCTACTCTCTTTTAGGAGGATTATAAAATATAGTATAAATACGTTCGAGAGTGATATGTGAATGTGAATATATTTATAAATGTGAATTTAGACAAATATTATTATGTCATATTTTTATCTTAATATATTTTCTTTTAAGCAGAAAAACGACTTTCTGAAATAACAATACAGCATATTTATGTATCTACTATCTTTTATGAGGATTATAAAATATAGTGTAAAAAATTGAAGTGAACGACTTTTTTTTAGATGAGAAAGTGTTTTTAATTTATAACGAGCAAAGTCCTAAGTTGTGTATACCACATCACTAAAATCACAATTAATAACTTCACATTAAAATATAAAAATCTAAGTAACATAATTTAAACTCAATATTCTATATATTGCAATAAAAAAAAACTCATTTATTAATGACGTGTGACATTAAAAAAATAAATTCATTCGTAATCAAACTAACAAAAAGTAATTTAGATACAATAGAAAAGAAAATGAACAAAGAAGGAGGAAGGGGTGGGAGAGAATATATTGAACAAATTTTGAGAATATAATGAAGTTGTTAAATAATATACATATTATTGTCCATAAATTTCAAATTGAAGAGACGAAAACAGTAAAAAAAAAAATTTAAAAATTAAAACTTACGAGTAAACAAAATTATATATATAAAAAAAATTATATTAATAAGAAGAAAATTTGATAATTATGTTAAGTCAACTGATAAGTTAATAAAAATTAATATTAACAATCTAATAATTTTAAATAGTGAAAAATATAATAAAGAAAAATATGAAACATAAAAGTTATTTGATAATCAAATAATTTGTTGTCTCTATTCATATAAAATTAGTTATAGATTGAAGTGGGGTGTGTGTGTGTTGGGGGGGGGGGGTGAGGAAGGAAGAAGAGTACATCTCATTGAGGAACAACAGGATAGTTGCACTTTTATAAGGTAGTATGATTTAACATCATCGAACAAGATATCATATTCTTAAATAGTTGGAAATAATATTTTAATATTATCCGCGCATCGCACGAATACGTATACTAGCTAGTTGTATCATAAAAGTAAGAAAAAATCTTATAGCTTTTCAATATAAAATAAAATTTTGTAATAACAAGGGGAAGATATTTAAATAAAATGTAATCAAATAAATTTTATAACAATTGAAGGATATGTCTATGAAATAGTAAGAGTTCATTTAGACCTCTTATGCCATGAATTTTAAAAATACATATTTTTGTAGGTTATTAATAAATATAAATAGTATCTTTTAATTTTCTAAATTGAATACTTTTTTTTGAAATTATTCATACTACCAAATTTAAATTAATTCTTTGATTTAATTTATTTATGTATATCAATGTTCCTAGGAATTAAAAGATTGAAATAAGTAATTTGAATAGAGATTTTAAAAAAATAACTTATATTTAAATTGAAGTAATACAATATAGATTTGAGATAAAAACAAATTTTGAATTTGAATATAAAAATATATGTTTTTGAATTGGCATAGGATATATATATATATATATATAATAATAAAGGAGAGTAGTTTGTAATGTGGTTAAGCCAAGTGGCAAGCTAATGAAATGCTACTTGACAATTTTAAGAATAATGTAATAAATATGGTTATAAAAATTTGAATTAAAAGTATTTGAATTTGAAAATACATTAGATTTTAAGGAAGAAATATTTTCTTCATTAATTTAAAAATGAAAATAAACAGTAGAAGAGTTCCAAATGAACTCTTAGTTAACTCTTATTATTTCATAAATTTATCCTCTTAAGATATTATAAATATATTAAATTTAAATATTAAATTTACTTTATTATTTTTTGTGAGAATAATTTAATTAATTTATAATTAGAGCAGATTGATATTGTTGGAAGGATACACAAAAATAGGATTCTTTTTAATAAATACTAAATATTAAAACTCTTTCATAATAAAATGTGCAGTACAATTTCAATATAAACCATCATTTCTAATAATTTTGTTAGTAAATAAAATACGAGGGAATGAATACATCAAATAATAAATACTGAAAATTATAGATTTATCTTTGAGAAAATATGGTAGAAAATGCATGATAGGATAGGTTAGACGACAATAAAAGTTCAATTCGAACTCTTCAACCGTGGTAAAACTAATGATTTTTTAAATTATTTTTAAAAAATATATATATTATAAATTAAATACTGTTAATTTTTTTATTCAAATTTTTTTGTTCTAGTATTTATTAACTTGGACCTAAAATTTGCGAAGTGACTTCTCATTAGCTTGCCACTTGGCATAACCACATTGCAAACTGCTCTTCTTTATTATATATATAGACTAGTGAACTGAGCCGCACTTCGCATGGTAATAAGTTTTTAAACAATTTATTCATAACGTGCAAATGATTAAATTGATCTCTTAATGTACATGCTCATATGAGTAACAAATTTGAAACATATTTCTACATTTAAAAATAAGTATTCAACCTTATTTCCTTTAACGGGAAATTTAATCTTTAGTATGTTTATATATTATATTTTAAATTTAAATCTAAAAACTTGGCTACTATATAAACACATGAATTTGTCTAACAGTCCCATTTACATGCTATCGTGTTTTCTATCATAGTATAAAAATATATTTACTTTATTCTTCTTTTTTTCTCTTCCTTTCCATGTCTTCTTTCCTACTCACCACTCTTCTTTAATCTTTGTCTTTTCATTCACCTTCCTTCATAAAATCGAAAAGAAATAAAAAATAATAATATTACAAATCAAATCTATCTTTTCTTTTACGATATGAAATAGCTCTCCCAAAATAAAGCATAAAAGCATACTATGTAATATGAAGAATCATAAATATTTGTATAATTATATTACACAGTATTTATTCAATTTAATTAGAAACTATGAAAATTATTCAATCAGTTAGGACTTAGGATTTGGGACTTGGGAACAATAATCAATTTAACTGGAGAACAAATAACTAAGAATGCGGAAAGCACCAACATAATAATATAAATTATTCTAATATTTTTTCTTTTTTGTCACTAATGTGTAACTTAACAAATTCTTCTTTATGTTAGTAGTTGTTTCTGTGTGTTTTCAATTTTTATTTTATCTCTTATTATTGGTCTTTTTAATTGCTCATACTAATAAATTCAACCAAAAATATATATATGAATCTCACAAGTGTTGTAAAATGAATGTCCATGTACATATATTTTGTGGTAACATATATGTACACATTATACACTATGTGTAAGATGAATATACACACAACAAATAAAGTGTTGTAACCTAACCTACTGCAAAAAACAGGCTAATTTGCAGAGGTTTATTTGTGGAGGTCTTTAAAAACTCCACTATAAAATCATTTTGTAGCGTTTATTTTAACCCCTGCGATATAATTTATTTTGTGACGGTTTTATTGTGGAGGCTTGTGATAACCTCCGCAAATTGCATCAATTTGTGAATTTTTGTAAACGCCGCAATTTATTATAATTTGTAGCGGTTTTATTGTGGAGGTTTGTGATAACCTCTCCAAATTATATCAAATTGTGAAGCTTTGTAAATGCCACAATTCATTACAATTTGTTACAGTTGTACAAAATAGTAAATAAATAAAAAACTTGAAGTATAGAAAACACTTTAGAGAACAAGATAATCATGGAAAGTAGAAATACGACTGATTATATGCATTGCATGTTTAATTAGCATGAGAAGAGCAAATTAAGTTGTAAATTGAATTGCAGTATCAAAGTACAAACAATTTAGATATTTAGGTTCATTCTTTCAAGAGAATGAAATAATAGATGAAAATGTTACTCCTATAATATGTAATTGAATGGTTAAAATAAAAAAGTTATTGAGGTGTTATGTGATAAATAAATATATATATACTAAAGTAAAAGGTAAATTTATATGATGACAATTATACGGTAATAAACACTAGGCCGGTAAAGTTCAATATATTTCCATGAGATGAATATTTCAGAGAAGTGGATGTTTGATGAGCAGTCATACAAGATTAGGTAAGATTAAAAAATAACAACCTTCACCATAAGGTACCAGTAGCACGTCTTGACATTAAAATGAGAAATCATTGAGATGATTTAGGTATCATTTATTTTAATAAGATTAAGATGTCAAAATCTGAATATAATTAAGTTGTGCATTTAGATTTTAATATTTGACTCTAAATACACGTTTTGAATATTAGGATGTTATATTAAGACCCAATTACTAGATAGTTAAGATTATTTTTACATATGAATGTGTAAATTTGTCTTTATCTAAAAATTAATGAATATAAATTTAATAAAACGTGAAATTCATCTAATACTATATCAACAAAATACTATTATGTTATAAGAATATATGGTGTTGTTGTGATGACTAGCTGTTGTGAGTGTCGATTGTGAATGATCTTGGTTAATAGTGGTGTTGTGGATAGTAGTTAGTGATAGTGGTGATTAACAATATAAGTTGACATCAGTAGTAACATATATGTACACATTATACACTATGTGTAAGATGAATATACACACCACAAACAAAGTATTGTAACCTAACCATCCATATGATATACTTGGTGCCCAAAGTGTATACATGGCAAAAAGATATCCATGTATCACACTTGGTGCCCAAGTATATACATCTATATATACCCCTCTTCTTGTAACAAAGTAAGAAACATAAGGAAAGAGTAAGTGAAAGAAAAACATTCAATAATAGAGAAAAACTACTACCACTACCACTTTGTGTCTCTCTCTTTCTCTCTTTTCTTCTTGCATTTTATGTTACTACACATGCTTTATTTTATAACACGTTATCAGCACGGGTCTCTTCATCTACGAGCATCTCCGGTGGTGTATTAGCCCAAACATAAATAGTATAGAGTATTTTATAATTTGCTATATCATACTTGATAGTTTAAATTTGATAATTATCGTTAATATTATCATGGATTTTGAGCTAAATATTGAAAGTATAATTAGTACATACTTAATTGATAACCTTGTTGGAAGAATTGAATTCACCGAAATCATTAGAAGACTAAAAGTGCATAACATGAATTTTTAAGGTTGATACCTTGTTGTGGTTAACACCTAGGAATACATAATTCCTTCTAAATGAGATATAACTAATTTAAGGAATGCATATAAAAATAAAAAGGAAAAGGTATTAAAATTTCTTATGTTGACCTACATTAACTTTGATCAACATCATTGATTATTTTTACACTTGTTTAACTTTCACTAGCTAATCATTTATTGTAACAACCTGATTTCGTCGTTAGGAAAAAGCCAATGGGGAAAGAATTGGGGCCAGAAAACTTTTGAATAGTAACTTGGGAATTCCTAGCCTAGTCCAGATTTGAACAAAATCGGAGTCATGAGAGGTATAGGAAATCTGGTAATGAATGAAAGATATAATTATGATTTTGATCACATGAGTAGATAGCTAAGATGTTAAGGAACCCGCACGACTTTATGAAATTGAATTCGGGCGAGTAGAACTCCCGAAACTGATCTTAGCGTGAACGAGTAGTTTTTGAATGTCATGGGTTGAAGGTGTGTTGTGAAATGGGGGTTTGAAACTCAAATTCCGACTCTCTGTCTCCGTGCAAGCCGCCAGGGTGGGGCCGCTGTAGCGGGATAGGGTCCGCCACAGCCGGACAGACGCGACTTAAGTTGGAAATAAACCTCAAAAATGTTATTTTTCTGCAAGTTTCGTTCTTGAGACCTAAGAGACGACCCATGGCTTTTTCTTGAAGGTTTTCCACCTCTTCTAGCACTAAAGGTAAGGATTTTATTCCCCTAATCCGTATTTCGATCAGTAGAACTTAGATTCTTGGGTAATTATGTTTGGGGGAAGGTTTTGATATGAAGTTAATGGTGGAAAAAGCCCTAATTTGGGTTTTGGGATCTTGGGTTTGGCCTAGGGTTAATAATTTCCATGAGAGGACCATTGAGTTGTTATATTTGTTGTTATTGAGAATGTGGAATTGTACTTTGCTCCTGAAATGATAAATGATATATACATGTGTATTTCGGTATATACGTGTTTACTATGTTGTGACTGCTTATATATATGCTTCACTTACTGGAATAGCCGCGTGATCCTACCAGTACACTGTAGTTGTGTACTGATTCTGCACTTTCTCCTTCTTTATTGAGTACACGACATCTTCAGGCGGCTACTGACAGACCTCAGCTAGATGACTATTGAGTGTGACCGGATTCAAGGGTGAGTCAGTTCTTTCAGGCTGCCATGGATCTCTCTTGTTTAAGTCCACTCTTTTCGGACTCAGACTATTTGTTTAGGGTGTTTTGTTTAGTTTTCGGGGCTGCGCCCCCTTTTCTTAGACTTGTTAGTTAATCAGAGTTTTGGTACAATGACTTTCAGGTTCTAGGGGTTATTTCCGCATTAGTTGAACTTTCGGAGTTTATGGGGACTCCGTATTAATTATATAGTTATTTAAACCTGCTTCCGTAGCTTTAAATGCCTAGTATTTTGGTTAAATTACTTAGTTGGGCTGTAGTCATGGTTCTCCCACCGGAGGGTTAGTGTGGGTGCCATCACGACGGTCTAGGTCGTGACATTTACTTCTTGAATTATTATAATATGTTATATGTACTAACATAACTTGTTTTTTAGTTGCTTTAAAAAGGTAAGCAAACTAATATTTGAAGAAGTATTTTATTTTCCTTTGGAATCATCAAAAGGACTTTTCTATCATGAAAGATTCTTTGAAGTGGCATTGGCATGTCATTTAGGCTTGCAATTAACAAACTTGTCAATGGTAAGCTAATTGTATATTTTTGCTTTATGGTAAGCTTCCTTCATAATACTAATTACAATAATTCTGATTTGTATATATCTACAAAAGAGTATGCTAATTTTTTAAATCCATAAAATATGCTACATGTCATTGAGACAATTTGACATGTAGACTTTATTAGGTCCATTTATGAAGTGTTTATTTAATTCTTGAATTTTGAGGTATCATTTTATTTATTGTGATTATTAGTGTTTACCTCTAGTTGCTTTATCTATGAATTACAATTGAAGAAATAAATTTTCTTAACTAGCAACATATGAAGTCAATATTGAGAATTAATTTTGTTGGTCTTTCAATGAGTGAGTTATTCATAAAACTTTTAAGTTGAAAATAGTATTCAGAGCCATCTATGAGGATCAACTTTGTTTCGTTTAGCAAAGGTATTAATTTGTATATTCTAAATATAAAATACCATTAGCGCCCAAGCTAACCATCTCGACTGTCGGAATGAAGCCGATTAATATGGAACTGCTAAAGATGGAAAGAAACGCAAGGAACGAAGTTGTGAGAGATATTTTGAAGTGTTATTATGACTAAATTTATTTGTGCTATTATTAACAAAGTAACAATATTTTAAAGGTTCAAGGATGAATTTTATTTTGGACTATATATGATGTCATTGATTGAGGTAAGACGGTGGATTCAAATTTCAGTACACCAAAAGGGTAAGACATCGATTAAAGTCTCGATGCACCATTATGATAAGATTTTGGGTTGAAGTCCCTTCGTATTTTGGCCTAACACGCCTTTGTATGTATAAGACATTGGGTTAAAATCCCAATGCAATATATTGATATATAATGATGATTGAGCAAATCGATATGCTCTTGATAAAAAAAATTGTAAAGTCCATCCCACTGAATATGCTCCATTCATTTAAGTGAATGTAATAGCAATACAATAAAATTTTGAAAGATGACAAAATTATTTTATGATTGGAAATATGAATATGGACGTGAATGGACAAAATAATAATAGTCATCATTATGATAACTATAAAAGAAAGAACATTATGAGTTCTCAAAACTGTCCTTCAAAGAGTGAAGGTAATTTTTGTCATCAAATTTGGTATGAAAGGTATTGGGCACGCGATTACTGTACGTGCAAATTAATTTGATTTTATAAACCCCCCATCAAAGAAAAGGATGAAAAAGTGGTGATGCACTTGACTTTCAAAATTGATGTCGAGGTATATCATATGAATATGATAAATTTCAAAGCATGACAATGAACTTCTAATGAAAGGAATAATTATGAAGCATGTATATATGGTTATGGTCCATTCCTTGAAGAGAATGTGACTTGTGATAAGTATCATGAAAAGTGAACCATTCTTGAAAGTGAATGTGTCAAGAGATGATAAAAATTATAAAGGACATACTCATGTATGATTTAATAAATACCACAACTCACCCCTATGGAAGGTTAGAGATAAATAAAGAAATTTATTTTGGTATAAATGATCATTGGTCAAGTACTTTTAGTAAATCACAAATTTTATGATATGTTTTAGTATGAACTACCAAAAGGGCAAAAGAAGGAAATAATTTCTTGCCACAAAAATTATCATTGGTTATGTATCTCTGTGCATCAAAAATATTTTGCCAGATATTAAATAAATGGGAGGAGATACTAATGACAAAAGTAAATCAAGAAACAAGTTTTGCTTGTAATGATTTTGACCGTGACAATAATGATATAACTTTCTCCTTGAAAGAGATGTTTACCACACAAACAATGTTATGAAATATGTGGTAGTATCCAATGTTAATTGCGAGCTTTGGTGAGCTAATGTGCTACTACCCAAAGAAAAAAAAATTGCTCTTGATATTGAAATTGTAGCAAGTCTCGAAAGAAATTTTTTAAGTTTCAAAGAAATAAAAATATTGAGACTATAAAATATGGAAAGATTTAAGATCTTTATATTACTACAATCAAAGTGGATTATAAATATTTACGTGAAAGATTACCCATATTTGCATATTGTTTGTGGTAACTAAGTATGAGCATGATGATGGAATCACATGCAAAATAAACTAAAAGTTTATTGAAATAAATATCAGTTGGCATGGCCGGTTGATGACCATCCCGGTTTAAATATGATACGGAAATAACTGAGAATTCATGTGGTTATATATATTGAAGAAATAATAAACTCTTCAAGAATTCTCTTGTGTTGTTTGTTCTCATGATAAAATTATCATTGTACCAACTAAGGTTGAGATTATATCTCCCGAAATTTTGAAATGTATAAAAAGGTGAATATGAGCCCGTTCACCTGCCATGTGGACTATTTACTAATATATAGATGCATCTATGTTATTGTAACACCCCAAAATTTTTTGAGCTAAGACTCAAACCATCCTTCGTTGTGAGTAGGATTTTACTGAGGAATTTAAAATTTCTTGAGTGTTAAGGTCACTAGATGTAGCACCTTGAGTTCCAAAAAAAAGAGAACTAAATTGGAAATAGCAAAATCTTAAATTTTGCAAGTTATGCTTAAGTTATGAGTTTTGGGTCAACTTCAAACGACCATAACTCTCATTACAAGATGACTTAGGTGGTCCATAAGATATAAAATGAAAGTTCTTTGAATTATATTTCCAACGCCACCGAGTTTGCTAAATTTTGAGCTCTGAGTAAAAAGTTATGACTGATTTACTAACGACGCTCAAACCTGGTAGCAGCTCCGCGATGGCTCCACGTTACGGAGCCAATACGGACCTCACTGCCTGCTGAAAAATTATTCCGACTCCCAGCTCGTTTTATTTAGTTCTTTAGGGGTATTTTAGTCCTAAAAAACCTTAGGAGGTCATCTAAATTTCCCTAAACGTATAGAAAAATTAGTTTTCATAAATCAAATCCTCTCATCCACTCCAAAAAATCTACGCTCAAGGAATTCAAGAAACGCTAAGGCTAGGGTTCTTCTTCTAAGATTTTCCTTCAAGTTCTTCAAGAAGATGGTTCTTTCAGGTATGTAAGCTTCCATAGTGTTGGGTTTGTTCACCCACACGCCAATCATGTTAATTTCAGCGTTAAATTCGTTCTAGAAAGTTGAAGGTTTGATGTTCTTGATATGTGTTCTTGAATTTACTTTCGTTCGTGAATTGGGCTGAGATTGAGGAGTCTTTGAGATTATTGCGTCGATTTATGGAGTTGTTTTGAGTTAGATTCTAGTGTACATGTATTGGATATCTGAATCTAAAGAGAAGTTGAGCAAAAGAATCGAATTTAAGTGAATTGGGGTTAGAAAATGAAGAAGGAAAAAGTCGGGCGAATCTGGCAACCCAGTCCGCGTCGCGGACCAGTCTCCCCATTTCATAAAAAAAAATCGCGTTGCGGAGAGGTCACGGACCCCCTGCCTCAAAAGTTATTTCGCGACCAAATATTAAAATGCATCTCCGCATCGCGGACTTGCTTCCAGACAGTGATTTATTGATCGTTTCTCATTTTTAACTATCTAAAACACTCCTAAACATCACGAGATCTTTCCTATCACAAATCACAACCTTGAATTCATAAATCAAATTCAAGGTAGAGTTGAGAGTCAAGTTTTGAGAGTCCTTTCAAACATTTTTTAGAAAGTCCCTTTGAGTCTTTTTGAGAAGTCTTCTACAATTTCTAAAAACTTGTTTCAAGACTCGAGCATGTTAGTATGAGAGTGAGGAGAATGTATTCATGAGTCTACTTTATCATCACGAGATCCTTCATACCATAAACCATAACTCTTGAATTCAGAATTCACATTCAAGAGAGAGTTAAGAGTAGAGTTCAAGAAAGTCTTTGAGTTCAATTGTGAATCCTTTGAGACCAACTATCGATTTGAACTAAGTTTTGAGGAAGTAAGTATGAGAATGAGAAGAGTTGTATACATGAGTTCCATATTGTTATTTAGACCCTCGAGTCGAGTCGTTCATGCCCATAAATTCCGCATGAACTTCATAAATTGAGCATCTTCGAAAGGAGTAGTATCTTCAAGTCCTAAGTCTTGAGTAATGAGTTTCTAACCATTTTGAGATTATATTCTAATCATGAGAGTATTACAAGTTACCCATGAAGTCTTTGAGTTGAGTAGTTCATGCCCATAATTGTGCATGAACCTTATACGTCGAGCAGTCTTGAGATGAGAAGTATCTTTGAGTCCTTGAGTTGAGTAGTTCATGCCCATAATTCCGCATGAACCATCTGAGTCTAGCATTCTTGAAATGAGTATTATCATTGAAGTTCTTGAGTCCCTAGTATTGAGTTCTATGTATGGTTATTGAAAACCTTGGATTGAGTTGTTCACGTCCATAATTCGGCATGAACCTTATTTTGAGAAGTCTTTTACAATTTTTTCTAAAATTGTTTTAAGACTTGAGCATTGAGTTGAGTAAGAGTAAGAGTGAAGTTCTTTTTAAAAAAAGATTATATGAGAACTAACTATTCCCAAGAGTAAAATGTTTTCACATTTAAATAAGAGAGGAAACACCGATTTCCAAGAGAGCTTTTAAGCTAGTTTTTGAGTAATAATCTCAAACAACAGAAAGAGTTATGTTTTTAATCATATGAGCTGAGTATATTTTGGGAGTAGTATTGAGCACCAATATGGGGACGAGTTTAGATAACTCAAGTCTCCATAAACCATGTAGCGAACGTGGGTAAAAAGGGTCATACTTTTTAGATGATTCTATGCTTTTTAGCATAGACTAGTGGATCCACTTAGTTGAGGCGTTCTATATCGGCAAGTTATAGGACAGTTCTGGCAGCGTGGGCGAGACCTGTATCATCACATAACTCATAGTGATTATTGTCAGTTAGAGAAACTCCCACAGAGTTATATTATATTTTATTATATATATATAAATTGAGTTGTTATTGTATTCTTCAATACACTAAGTTGCTTTCTACTATTTTAAAAGCTTTTCATATATTGCATGTGTATTGTTGCTTTATATTGAGTTGAGTACCCACAGTCGAGTATCTTATCATTGAGTTGAGTATCTTGAGTTGAGTATCTTTTGAGTTGATTATCTAATCTTTGAGTTGAATAACTTATTCTTGAGTTGAGTTGAGTGAGTTGAGAAAAGGTAAGTATGTTTCCTTTTTATTAAGTTCAAGCTTATGTTATGCTTTAGAATTCCCCTTAAATGCTCGTACATTCCACGTACTGAGCCATTTGGCCTGCATCGTTTCATGATGCAGATACAACATTCAGGGTCATCAACAGGAGCTTCGTTGATACCACATGGAGTTCGAGTTATCTATGGTGAGCCTCCTTGCTTCCGGAGGATTTCATTTACTTTTCGGTTATGTTAGGATGTCGTGGGTCTTGTCCCAAATTCAATCTTTGTCAGTTAGAGGCTTCATAGATAGATAGTAGAGTTTCAGAAGTCTGCTCATTTAATTTGTTAAATGTTTTAAAGACTTAAGTTGCCTATTTTGTGGCGAGTTATATATATTATTTTATTCAGAGTTTTTCATTTGATTTAAAGCTTTGTATTTGAGTTTTCATGTATTTTTATTCAGTTTTTAAGCCTAGTATTCTTGAGTTAGTATTTCGCTTGTAGTCAGCCAGGATGATGGTTCGCTTGGGGACCAACAATAGTTCTCGAGTGCCGGCCACGTCCAGGGTGGAGGCTCGGGTCGTGAAAAACTTGGTATCAGAGCACAAAGTTTAAGTGTCCTAGGGTGTCTATGAAACCGTGTCAAGTAGGATCTTATTTATGGTTGTGAGGGTCCCAGTTCTATAAATGAGGGACTACAAACATTTAAGAAAAGTTTCCCTTCTTTCATACTCTTAATCGTGTAATAGAGCTAAGTCCATGAGATTGATTCAAACTCGTGCGTTCTAATATCCATTCGACTACCCCCCATACTAGAGGTGGTCGAAAAGCAAAGTCAATCCTTTATCGATGAGTTGCTCTTAGCGAAAATATTGAGGAATTCATGCGACTCTAGAGGGGCTTGAGAAAAGCCTATGAGTGAGTTAATTTTTGAGTTTTAGAGGAATGCACTCATGTTCATATGAATCGTGCATTTGAGCTAAAAATGAATTGTACTCTCTTCTCTAAGCCTTGTTTTAGCTATCCTTATGAGGAAGTACATTTAGAGCTTGGGTAGTATTTTCACCCTAAAAGATAGTATGAGTTACAAGATCACGAGCAATAGTAGTGAAAGTGCCTAGAGTTAGAGGAAAGTATGCAGAGGTTCAGGAATAATAATGTTGTAGAGAGTTCTTTATAGAAGGAAGAGGAATAGTTACTAGTCATGAAGAGATCAAGTATATTTTAACCAAAATAGAGTTGATGTCAATGTGTCATCGTGTTAGAGAAGATGAAATTCATATGTTGAATAATCAAGCAGAGTATTCATGAGGTGGCAGACCCAAGCTAGGCTTATGAATTTTGAAGGGGAAAACCCCATAGTATTCAGAGGAGGATAGAACTATTTGAGAGATAATGCACAGTAAGTGAGTAAATAACATTCAAGTTGTGAAGTGGAATGTGCTAGTAAATTGTGAGTAGGGAGACTGAGAGGTAAGGATTGACTACTTGTCATATGGTCCTAGTGGACAAGTGTTTCTAAAATTTGTGCATAGTAGTGGTGAGTCAGTATAGTAGGCGAGCAATCATATTGGTATTCGGGTTTAGTAATAAACATTAAGCTTGAATTTGAGATGAGTGTCATGATCAAAAGAATGGCAACATGAGGGTGATGATGTTAGTCTTGAGATTTGATCTAGAAGACTTGACATAAAGTAGGTGAGGAATTGAGGTGATTAGCTGCAATAGATATGAGTGGTACAAGTGAGAGACCTTAACCTTTGGATAAGAGCAATGAAGTGTGGCTAAGTCACAAGAGCATTAAGAAGTGTACCAAGAGGGTATGTAATCAGAAGAGGTTAAGAGAAACACCTTAGAAAGATGTCTTAGTACCCGCTTATAGAGAGTTCGGTAGTCATGAGATAAACTTCTCCCGAGTGTTAGAGTAAAGGAGGATGTAGACCAGTTAGAGATAATGGAATAGGTCCATAGCTTTCAAGTGTCAGCTTTAGACCTAAGGGGGAGATGACGAGATGAGAAATCAAGTCAAGTGTTTGAGAGTAAGATAGTAATGAGTTCCATAGAGTATGAGAGATATCCTTTCGGAGGTCTTTTTAGTAATAGAGTGATGTTAGAAAGAGGAGGTTGATGATCCTATCGTGATAATGATGGTGTGATAATTCCATCTAAGGGAATAAATGAGGAGGATGAGGTTTTACGATGAGAAATAGTTAAATGAGAGCCCTTAGTTGGTTTCGAAGGAGTTGGTTAGTAGGAGTCCATGGAGTTGTTAGAGTACTAAGCTTGAATGTGGTGGTAAAGAGTAATAGTCTTGGGATGAAATTCCCTATAGAGAGGTACAGAACCCGAACCTAAGAATTTGGGTTAAGCTTGAATATAGTGAGAGCGTACCATTAGACTCAGACCTTAGTAACAGTAACCCGTTCCATACCTAGTCCAACCGTCAATCGAGGACGAATGATCCCAAGGGGGAGATATTGTAACACCCCAAATTTTTTTGAGCTAATACTCAAACCATCCTTCGTTGTGAGTAGGATTTTACTGAGGAATTTAAAATTTCTTGAGTGTTAAGGTCACTAGATGTAGCACCTTGAGTTCCAAAATAAGAGAACGAAATTGGAAATAGCAAAATCTGAAATTTTACAAGTTATGCATAAGTTATGAGTTTTAGGTTAACTTCAAATGACCATAACTCTCAGTACAAGATGACTTAGGTGGTCCATAAGATATAAAATGAAAGTTTTTGAATTATCTTTCCAACGCCACCGAGTTTGCTAAATTTTGAGCTCTGAGTAAAACGTTATGACTGATTTACTAACGACGCTCAAACCTGGCAGCAGCTCTGCGATGGCTCCGCGTTACGGATCCAATACGGACCGCACTGCTTGCTGAAAAATTATTTCGACTCCCAACTCGTTTTCTTTATTTCTTTAGGGGTATCTTAGTCCTAAAAACCCGTAGGAGGTCATCTAAATAGCCCTAAACGTATAGAAAAATCAGATTTCATAAATCAAACCCTCTCATCCACTCCAAAAATTCTATGCTCAAGGAATTCAAGAAACGTTAAGGCTAGGGTTTTTCTTCCAAGATTTTCCTTCAAGTTCTTCAAAAAGATGGTTCTTTCAGGTATGTAAGCTTCCATAGTGTTGGGTTTGTTAACCCACACGCCAATCATGTTAATTTCAGCGTTAAATTTGTTCTAGAAAGTTGAAGGTTTGATGTTCTTGATATGTATTCTTGAATTTGCTTTCGTTCTTGAATTGGGCTGAGATTGAGGAGTTCTTGAGATTATAACGTCGATTTATAGAGTTGTTTTAGGTTAGATTCTAGTGTATATGTATTAGGTATCTGAATCTAAAGAGAAGTTGAGAAAAAGAATCGAATTTAGGTGAATTGGGCTTAGAAAACTAAGAAGGAAAAAGTTGGGTGAATCTGGCAATCCAGTCCGCGTCGTGAACCAGCCTCCCCATTTCATAAAATTTTTCTTCACGTCGCGGAGAGGTAACGGACCCCTCTGCCTCAAAAGTTATTTCATGACCAAATAGTAAAATGCGGAGATCGCGGACTTGCTTCCAGACAATGATTTATTGATCGTTTCTCATGTTTAACTATCTAAAACTACTCCTAAACATCACGAGATCTTTCCTATCACAGATCACAACCTTGAATTCATAAATCAAATTCAAGGTAGAGTTGAGAGTCAAGTTTTGAGAGTCCTTTCAAACATTTTTGAGAAAGTCCCTTTGAGTCTTTTTGAGAAGTCTTCTACAATTTCTAATAACTTGTTTCAAGACTCGAGCAAGTGAGTATGAGAGTGAGGAGAATGTATTCATGAGTATACTTTATCATTACGAGATCCTTCATACCATAAACCATAACTCTTGGATTCATAATTCCCATTCAAGAGAGAGTTATGAGTAGAGTTCAAGAAAGTCTTTGAGCTCAATTGTGAATCCTTTGAGATCAACTATCGATTTGAACTAAGTTTTGAGGAAGTAAGTATGAGAATGAGAAGAGTTGTATACATGAGTTCTATACTGTTATTTAGACCCCCGAGTCGAGTCGTTCATGCCTATAAATTCTGCATGAACTTCATGAATTGAGCATCTTCGAAAGGAGTAGTATCTTCAAGTCCTAAGTCTTGAGTAATCAGTTCATAACCTTTTTGAGATTATATTCCTAATCATGGGACTATTACACGTTACCCATAAAGTCTTTGAGTTGAGTAGTTCATGCCCATAATTCCGCATGAATCCTATAAGTCGAGCAGTCTTGAGATGAGAAGTGTCTTTGAGTCCTTGAGTTGAGTAGTTCATGCCCATAATTCCGCATGAACCCTCTGAGTCGAGCATTCTTGAAGAGAGTATTATCATTGAAGTTCTTGAGTTCCGAGTATTGAGTTCTATGTATGGTTATTGAAAACCTTGGATTGAGTTATTCACGTCCATAATTCGGCATGAACCATATTTTGAGAAGTCTTTTACAATTTTTTTCTAAAATTGTTTTAAAACTTGAGAATTGAGTTGAGTAAGAGTAAGAGTGAAGTTCTTTTCTTCAAAAGATTATATGGGAACTAAGTATTCCCAAGAGTAAAATGTTTTCACATTTAAACAAGAGAGGAAACACCGATTTCCAAGAGAGCTTTTAAGCTAGTTTTTGAGTAATAATCTCAAACCACAGAAAGAGTTATGCTTTTAAACATATGAGCTGAGTATATTTTGGGAGTAGTATTGAGTACCGATATGGAGACAAGTTCAGATAACTCAAGTCTCCATAAACCATGTAGTTAACGTGGGTAGAAAGGGTCATACTTTTTAGATGATTCCTTAATGCTTTTTAGCATAGACTAGTGGATCCACTTAGTTGATGTGTTCTATATCCCGACAAGTTATAGGACAATTCTGGCAGCGTGGGCTAGACGCTGTATCATCACATAGCTCATAGTGATGTTTGTTGGTTAGAGAAACTCCCACAGAGTTGTATTATATTTTATTATATATATATATAAATTGAGTTGTTATTGTATTCTTCAATACACTGAGTTACTTTCTACTATTTTAAAAGCTTTCCATATATTGCATGTGTATTGTTTCTTTATATTGAGTTGAGTACCTAGAGTCGAGTATCTTATCATTGAGTTGAGTATCTTGAGTTGAGTACCTTTGAGTTGAGTATCATATCTTTTGAGTTGAGTATATAATCTTGGAGTTGAGTATCTTATTCTTGAGTTGAGTTGAGTGAGTTGAGAAGAGATAAATATGTTTCCTTTTTATCAAGTTCAAGCTTATGTTATGCTTTAGAATTCCCCTTACATGCTCGTACATTCCACGTACTGAGCCATTTGGCCTGCATTGTTTCATGATGCAAATACAGTTATTCGGGGTCGTCAACAGGAGCTTCGTTGATACCACATGGAGTTCGGGTTAGCTATGGTGAGCCTCCTTGCTTCTAGAGGATTTCATTTACTTTTCAGTTTTGTTAGGATGCCGTGAGTCTTGTCCCGACTTCCATCTTTGTCAGTTAGAGGCTTCAAAGATAGACAATAGAGTTTCAGAAGTCTGCTCAGTTAATTTGTTAAATATTTTAAAGACTTAAGTTGTCTATTTTGTGGTGAGTTGAATATATTATTTTATTCAGAGTTTTTCATTTGATTTAAAGCTTTGTATTTGAGTTTTCATAAATTTTTATTTAGTTTTTAAGCCTTGTATGCTTGAGTTAGTCTTCCGCTTGTAGTTAGCCAGGATGAGGGTTCGCTTGGGGACCAGCAATGGTTCTCGAGTGCCAGCCACGTCCAGGGTGTAGGCTTGGGTGGTGACAGTTATGGTCACATGTGCTTTACTATCAATTTGCAATTTGATTTTTGCAAAGGTTGTTTGCTCGAATTGACAAATCAAGAGCACATTTCAAATTATAAAACTATATTGATAATGTTGTTATATATCCAAGTGGTTTAAGCAGAAATTATATGCCTTCAATTATAGCTAAACCAATGGTTATGAGAAGAAAACTCCCAAAAAAAAATTGGTATGAGATGTGTTATTTAAAGTGTAGCAACACTTGTACGTATCAAGCCAACATGGTTCCCCTATCACAATTGGTTCAGAGTCAGAAACCAAATAATTCTCATCTAGAAATTTAAATGTGCGGTAAGTTATTGCTCCACCATTACACAATGCACAAAGATGAGTCCAACATTAGGGGGGGGATAAGCAACTGGAAAATAAGATATACATAATGAATTATCATCGGTATGATCCTCATTGAAGAGATAATTTAAGTCAATTGTCAGACGCATCTCTGACCCTATGTTATAATCCAGTTATATATGCTCCAACGAAAAGTCCTTGAATGACATAATTTATGGCACGCCTGAAGCGTAATAGATTAATCGATTCGAAAGATAAAATTTTCTTGAAGAAGAAAGGAGCAAATGATCAAGATGGTCATAATAATGAGGCAAGTACTTTGGAAAGAACACCATGACATAACACTTTATAAAACCTTAGCAAAGGTTCAGGTACCTGAAAATGATGAAAAATAAAGTGAGTTTGATAAGTGATGTCACATTAGAATCGATATCAAATAACCGTCGACGACATCTTGAGTATAATGTAGCACTCAAAATTATAAATGGTGACGAGGATCTTGATATTAAATTTATCAAGAGTTGACAGATAAATGATTGGCCAAAGAAAATACAATTCAAGTATATTTTTATTCACTTGGAAAAGTGATGCTTTGGACTTATTTTATCCATATACCAATATATAATGTCAGTGGGGTACACATGAATTATTGTGCGATAAGTGAAATCATAAAATATGAAGTAAGGCTTGTGCATTGAAAAATAAAGATTTTTCACAAAAGTCCTGACATTATTGTATGGAGATGTATACTCCTAAGGTGGATGCAATGAGGTTCCTTTCAGTCTGACAATATATGAAAAACTTGAATACGCATGATGAATGATTATGATGTCTAGCTAGACAATAAATATTATATGAAAATCCTTGAAGTATTTAAAAGGTTATAAAGCGATTCCATTGAATAGTACCCAATGGTTGTAAGATCGCATAACATAAAGATCAATTTCGATCTCATTAAAGTGGTTAGAAAGTACCATGTCATAGTGCAATTGGTGCACTCATGTATCTTGCTATTATTATTCATGGTAAATAGTTAGTATGCATGCAAAATATAACATCATCGGTGAAGATATTAGAGTAAATCAATTATCGATATAAATTATTTATTCTGATCAATTGTGTCAAGATTTATTGATCATAAAATTGCAGGAAATGATGAAGTTTGAACTCATGAAAGTTATATATTTTGATTTGAAAATACTGTCATATCAAGTCATTCCACAACACAATCAATTTTATTGAAATTGTTCGTCAGTACTCGATTCGTACGACCAATTTGTCTACGTCGACAAGATCACGAATTAAGTATATTTGGTTGAGGTCAATAGGCATATCCAGAAAATATGTGACCTTCCTTTGGAAAGAGATTTTCCAACAACATTATATGAAGACAAATTGGGGGATACATTAAAGGAGACTGAGCAAAATATATTCCATCGAAGTTCCTTTTTTTATTCATGACCTTGAAAAGAAGGATGTAGAAGATTTTCAACACTTCGGTATTCACTAAGGCATTATCAACTTCAACCTTTGAGAAGGCGAGATATAAGAGTGGAATGTGTCATCTTCAGGTTGTAAAGTGATGTCTTAATCAGGGGGAGAATAATACGTGTTGCACTCTTTTTTCCTTAACCAAGGTTTTCTCCCACTGGATTTTCCTGGTAAGATTTTTATTGAGGCAACTCTTAATGCGTATTATAAGATATGTGTACTCTTTTTCCTTCACTAAGATTTTTCCCATTGGGTTTTTCTTAGTAAGGTTTTAACGAGGCACATCATCTATTAAGACATGGACATCCAAGGGGGAGTGTTGTAAAATGGATGTCCACATACATATATTTTGTGGTAACATATATGTACACATTATACACTATGTGTAAGATGAATATACACACAACAAACAAAGTGTTGTAACCTAACCATCCATATGATATACTTGGTGCCCAAAGTGTATACATGGCAAGAAGATATCCATGTATCACACTTGGTGCCCAAGTATATACATCTATATATACCCCTCTTCTTGTAACAAAGTAAGAAACATAAGGAAAAAATAAGTGAAAGAAAAACATTCAATAATAGAGAAAAACTACTACCACTACCACTTTGTGTCTCTCTCTTTCTCTCTTTTCTTCTTATCATTTTATATTACTGCACATACTTTATTTTACAACAATAATTTTGATTAAACAAATAAAATAGTGAATATGCCAAGTGAAGATCTACCTTCTTTCTTTGTCTTCATTATCTTCCTACTTATTTAACATAAAATAATTCTAAACAAATTAAAATATGACCTGATATCTATTGTTAATAGGAGGTGACATGTATCTCATGAAATTAGTTAAAATGTGCGCGCAAGATAATCTAGACATCACACCATTATAAAAAGTTAAAAACATGAATCTCACGAGTCAAATTCTGTCATTTGCTTCTCTGTACATAATATATAAATCCTATTCCTGTTTAGCATGAAATAATTGAAAAGAAATCAAACAATTTATAACAACTCCATATACTTTATCATACATAATATATGGAGAGAGCGAGAGAAAACAAAAAATACATGAAAATTAGACTTTTAAACATAAGCTTACAGCTGCAAAACTGAAGTAGTACATGTGATATATATGAATGAATAAATTTGAAAAAAACCAAGGAATATGGGAGAAAATTAAATGCATGAATATTAATTGTTAAGCTTAAATGAGATTAAATAATTGTTGATCATCTACGAACACGAAAGAAATAAAAAATGGATGAAGAAGATGAAAAAGTCTCATAAATATGTATTAATTATTCAATTTCATTAGAAATAAAAAATTGCTACAGAGAGAAAAATGGAGCAAAAGAAGTCAAAAGAAAGAAAATAAAAAAAAGGAGATCCTCAGCTAAAGAATATATGTGTATTGTTATTCTATTGTATAGTAAGTAGTCACTAAATTACTAAATTAATGATAATCACTCTTGAGTTTTTCTAAACTAAAAAAGAGATGAATTATTAAAAGAAATTAATTAAGAAATAATTTTAGATTTTCTAATAATAAATTATATAAATAGAAAAAATTAAGAAAAATATCAAATATATATAACTATTCATTATATATATACACACATATAGAATTTAAAAATTATGCTTGATCTTTATATGAATAAACATAATTAAATATATTTTGAAAATGTATAAAAATAAACATAATCATCATAGATTATTGTCGTATGATTTCTTGATACTGAGTTACTGTCACGATACGAGCCTACACCATGGACGTGGCCGGCACTCGAGAACCATTGTTGGCCCCCAAGCGAACCCTCATCCTGACTGACAACAAGCGTAAGACTAACTTAAGCATACATAAGCTTAAAACTGAATTAAATTCAATAAACTCAAATACTCAACTTTAAAATAGTCTGAACAATACTCAATAGATAACTCAGAGTTTGTAAAAACAACTCAAAGAAGGTACATACTGAAAACTACTCAACTTTGTCCATCTATGAAGCCTCTACTATTGCAGAAGGATATCGGGACAAGACCCACGACATCTCAAAACTACCAACTGTAAGGTAAAGGTGAAGTCCTCTGGAATATAAAAAAGGCTCACCAAAGCTGACTGGAACTGCAAGTGGTATCAACGAAGCTTCGGTTGATGACCCTGAATATCTATATCTGCATCATAAAAGATGCAGGCCAAATGGCGTCATTACATGTAATGTACGAGCATGTAAGGGGAATTCTTAGCATAAACATAAGCTTGAACTTATGGAAAAGAAACATACTTACCTCTTCTCAACTCACTCAACTCAACCCAACTTAACTCAATGAAAGTTCAACTCAACTCAGAGAAATAGGGCTCAACTCAATAATAAGATACTCAACTCAGTGAAACATAGTTCAATTCAACTCGGAGATATAAGGCTCAACTCAATAATAAGATACTCAACTCTGGATACTCAAGGATAAAACAACAATAAAAGATGCAATATATGAAAAGCTGTAAAACAATAGATAGCAACTCAATTGTATGTAAAAATACAATAATAACTCCTTTGTATGTAAAAATACAATAATAACTCTTATTTGTATGTAGAGATACAAAATAACTCAATTTGAGAGATACTCTAACCGACAATCATCACTATGAGCTATGCGATGATACAACATCTTGCCCACGCTGCCAGAACTGTCCTATACCTTGTCGGGGTATAGAACTCCTCAACTAAGTGGATCCACTAAGCTATGCTTAAAAAACAATAAGGAATCATCTAAAAAGTATGACCCTCTCTACCCATGTTGGATACATAGTTTATGGGGGTTGTGAGTTGTCTGAACTCTCCCCTATATCGGTGCTCAATACTACTCCCAATAATATAACTCATGCTCATATGTTTTAAAAAAACATTTCCTCATCATCAAACTTTGTTATTATTACTCAAAAGGTTTCTCTTAAAAGAGATTATACTCATAAACTCCTCAAGAACAAATTTGGAAATCTGAAACGACCTGTCCCCGTCGTTATAGAAAAGTCAACGGGGAAATATTTTGGTTCGGAAATTTTTTTGGTTGTAACTTGAAATTTCCCAACCTAGTCCAGATTTGGATAAAATCAGAGTCAGTTAGCTCTAGGGAAATCTGGTAATGAATGAGAGATCTAATTATATTTTTGAACACATGAGTAGATAACTAAGACGTTAAGAAACCCGTACGACTTTACGGAATCGAATTCGGGTGAGTAGAACTTCCGAAACTGATATTAGCGTGAACGGATATTTTTCGAGTGTCATGGGATGAAGATGTGTTGTGAAATGGTGGTTTGAAACTCTTAAATTAGCTCACTGTTTCCGTGCAAGCCGCCAAGGTGGGATTTTCCCGCCAGGGCGGGGCCGCTGTAGCAGGATGAGGTCCGTTGTGGAGGGACAGTCGCGACTTAAGTCAGAAATAAACCCCAAAAATGCCATTATTCTGTAATTTTTGTTTTTGAGAGCTAGGAGACGACCCCAGACGAGTTCTTGACAGTTTTCCACGAAATTTGGTGCTAAAGGTAAGATTTTCGCTCCCCAATTCTATTTTTCGATCCGTAGAACGTAAAATCTTGATTTTATATCTTTGGGGGAGGGTTTTGAACAGTTTTGGATGTTGGAAAAAATCCTAGCTGCACCTTAGGATCATAATTTGGGTCTTGGGTTATTGGGTTTGTCATGATCCTGGGAAATTAGACCTTAATTATTGATCCCCATATTGAATTGTTTGTTTGTAGACCTAGAGCAAGCGGAAAGAATCCGGAAAGGGAAGAATCAAGTTTCTTAGGAGGATTCAAGCTTTGTTCGAGGTAGGTGATGGTTGTGATTTTATGTTGGTGTGATATATATTTGTAATTGCTTCATTGTATTCCATGTATGTATTCGAATGTTGCATTATTGATCACACCTAATGTAAATGAGTATGAACGAATAACTATATGCCATGAATTACCTTCTGATTGTATGATTATGAGAAGGTACATTGTGATTGTGATTGTGGTATGTTGAATGAAACGGGTGTCACGTTCTGACACACTAACTACGATCGGATGTCACGTACCGACATATATATTGGAACGGATGTCACGATCCGATACACTAACTTGGAACGGGTGTCACGATCCGGCACTCTAACAGTTTGGGTATGGATTCTGTGAGAGGACCAATGACTTGGCATATAGTATATCTTTGAGATTGTGAAATTATGCATTGGTCGTAAATGATAATTGATATTGTATATGTTCGGTGTATGCATGTTTATGATGTTGTAATGACTTATATATGTTCACTTATTGGAATAGCCGCGTGATCCTACCAGTACACTGTGGTTGTGTACTGATACTGCACTTGCTCTTTCTTTGTTGAGTACAGGGCATCTTCAGGCGGCTACTAACAGACCTCATCTAGGAGATCTGTGATCAATCGAATTCAAGGGTGAGCCAGTTCTTTCGGGCTGCCATGAGTTCTCTTTTGTTTATGTCCATATCTTCAGATTTAGACTAGTGCTTTAGATTTTCTTATGTTTAATTGGGTTGTACCCATTTCCTTTAGACTTATGGTTCTTTATTAGAGTTTTGGTACATTGACTTTCAGGTTTTAGGAAATAATTTCCGTGATATTTTGTTAGTCGTTGTTAGATCTTTTGGAGTTTATGGAAACTCTATTTGACTCTTGCATTTAAACCTGCTTCCGTATCTTTAAATGCTTTAGTATTTGTTAATTTGGTTAGTTGGGTTATAGTAAGGGTTCTCCCACCGGAGGGTTAGTGTGGGTGCCACTCACGATGGTTTAGGTCGTGAAAAAGTTGGTATTAGAGCCCTAGGTTCGTTGATCTCGATGTACCAAAATGAGTCTAGTAGAGTCTTGCAGAACGGTACAGAGACGTCTGTACTTTTCTTCGAGATTGTGGTATGTTGAATGGAACATGTGTCACGTTCCGACACACTAACTGGGATCGGATGTCACATACCGACATACATATTAGAACGGGTGTCACGATCTGGCACACTAACAGTTTGGGTATGGATTCCGTGAGAGGACCAATGACTTGGCATATATGTATATCTTTGAGATTGTGAAATTGTGCGTTGATTGTAAATGATAATTGATATTGTATATGTTCGGTGTATGCATGTTTATGATGTTGTAATAACTTATATATGTTCACTTATTGGAATAGCCGCGTGATCCTACCAGTACACTGTGGTTGTGTACTGATACTGCACTTGCTCTTTCTTTGTTGAGTATAGGGCATCTTCAGGCGGCTACTGACAGAACTCATCTAGGAGATCCGTGATCAATCGAATTCAAGGGTGAGCCAGTTCTTCCGGGCTGCCATGAGTTTTCTTTTGTTTATGTCCACATCTTCAGACTTAGATTAGTGCTTTAGATTTTCTTATGTTTAATTGGGTTCTACCCATTTCCTTTAGACTTATGGTTCCTTGTTAGAGTTTTGGTACATTGATTTTAGGTTCTAGGGAATAATTTCCGCAAATATTTTGTTAGTCGTTGTTAGATCTTTTGGAGTTTATGGTAACTCTATTTGAGTCTTGCATTTAAACCTGCTTCTGTATCTTTAAATACTTTAGTTTTCGTTAATTTGGTTAGTTGGGTTGTAATAACTGTTCTCCCACCGTAGGGTTAGTGTGGATACCACTCACGATGGTCTGGGTCGTGACAAAATCGAAGTTTCCTCTCATCTTAAATGTTAAAATATTTACTCTTGGGAATACTTAGTTTCCAGATATCATTTTGAAAAAAATGAAACTTGACTCTCCTCATCCTCATCCTCATTTACTCAAGTCTTAAAACAAATTATAAATAATTGTAAAACACTTCTCAAAATAGGGTTCATGCCGAATTATGAACATGAACGACTCAATTAAAGGTTTTCAATAACCATATATAAAACTCAATACTCGGAACTCAACAATTCCAGAACTCAAGGACTCAATGGTACTACTCATCTCAAGAATGCTCGACTCAGAGGGTTCATGCGGAATTATGGGCATGAACAACTCAACTCAGGACCTTCATGGGTAACATGTAGTAGTCCCATGATTAGGAATATAGTCTCGAAATGATTAGGAATTCAAGGCTTAGAACTTGAAGATACTACTCCTCTCATAGATACTCAAATTATGGAGTTTATACTGAATTATGGACATGAACAACTCGACTCAAGGGTCTCAATAAAAATATAGAACTCATGGGTACAACTCTTCTCAATCTCATACTTACTTCATCAAAACTTAACTCAAATCGATAGTCGATCTTAAGGGATTCACAATTGAACTCAAAGACTTTCTTGAACTCTACTCTTAACTCTTTCTTGAATTTGAATTATGAATTCAAGAGTTATGATTCATGATATATAGGATTTCTCGATGTTTAGATGTAGTTTAGAGTAGTTAGAATCAATAGGCAGGAAAGGTAACCTTTGAATGAACTCAGACGGGCCAAACGATGGAGAAGGGGTGGAGGCAGGTGACCCTGGCGCACTGGTTGGCGCAGGGCGCCAACCCCTAAACTACAGAGCACTTCTGTTGGCGCATTAGTGGGGCGGCGCGCCAACCCCTTCCCAGATTTTCCTGATGAATTTTCTTTCTCATTTTCTGACCCTAGTTCGCCTAGAATCGAATGGTTTCTTCTCAACTCACTTAGATTCGAATACCCAACATATGTACACGATAATCCACTCAAAACAACCCTCAAATCACTAATATTCCTATCAAGAATTCATCAAAACCCCAACAATCAAGATTACAAATGAAATTTCAAGAAAACTCATCAAGAACTCAAATCCTTCAAACTCAAGAACAAAATTGCATTAAAATAGCATGATTGGCGTGTGGGTGAATGAACCCAACACTATGAGAACTCACATACCTCTTAGGGATCAAACCCTTGACGAAACAACCCTCGATCCGTAAGAAATCTCGATGAACGCCTTGAACCTTCCCTCTTTTCTCCTCTTTTCTCTTCTTGAACTCTCTTCTAAAACCCTAAGCATATTTAGGATTGTGAAAACTGAACCAAATCAGTTTAGACCCCTAAAACCTTACTAAAAACGTTTTAAGCTGAAGGGGTAAGGAAAAGACCAAAATACACCTCACATTTTCGGGTAACTTTCCTTAACTGAACATGATGACTTCAAACGGGCATATCTCCCTCATCAAAACTCGAAATTTAGCAAACATGGTGGCGTTGGAAAGAGGACTGAGATATCTTTCATGTGATATCTTATGGGTCTCCTAACTCATACTGAAATTTATGGTCGTTTGAAGTTGACCCAAAACTTGAAAGAACTTACGAATGACTTGAATGAATTCTCTTTAATTCTTTTTGGAACTCAAGGTGCTACATCTAGTGACCTTAACACTTAAGAAAGTTTAAGTTTCTTGGTAAAATCTTACTCACAACGAAGAATGGTTCGAGTCTTAGCTCAAAAAATTTCTGGGGTGTTACAGTTACAAAGACAGATTACACAATACTTTTTTCCATATTAGCGTCATTGGTAAATCCCTACATCATATCCAATTAGATCCGATTCGGTTATTAATATAATTTCCATCATGAATTAAATCAAAAATAATTTTTTGTTCAAAACTAAAATTTTATTGAAATTGTTCATATCCATTTTATTCTTCAGAATCATATCACAACCTAAAATTGATGAATTGACATGATATTATATAAATAATATATTATTTTTAATATATTAATCATATTTTAAGTTTTTGATTGCCTGAAAAGGACAACAAAATACATGATACATGCAATTAATTCATTCTGCTGCAAGCAAAAAATACATTTTCTTCTTCCTTATAGCTTCATTCATTCTATTCTTTTTTGCCTTCTTTTCTCCCTTTACCCTTTGTTCTCTACTTAATGTCTCCTCTCTCTCTCTCTCTCTCTATATATATATATATATATATATATATATATAAAAAGAAGAAGTGTAAATTCTTAAAGTGATATCTTAATCCTACTTAGTGAGCTCTATATAAATGAAGAAATACTTCTCCAAAGAAATCCTTGGTTGTCTTACTTTGATTTCTAATTTCGCCTTTAATTAGCAAAGTTACTGGACCTTGACAAAAATAACATTTTTAAATACCAATATTTTTATATTTCTATATATATATTGAATAAGGTATATATAATTTGATAAAGAATATGATAGGTTTAAACGGTTGGTAGCTAAAAGTGAAGAGAATAAATATATGACACAAAATATTAAACTTGTAAATAAAAAGTTCATAGAATTTGTATAGGTCTAAAGGTAGATGAAAGGTCTTTACAATTAAATTTAACAGACACCTAATTTTTATTAAAAAATAAAATGATAAATCTACTTTTAAAGGATATTTTAGTAATTTAACTTTTGACTTATACTCTTTCCACTTTTAAGAGAATAATAATAATAAGAATAATCTTGTTGACTTATATAACTAAAATCTAAACAAAATGAAACTTAATGACTCCATTCTCATAATATTTTTTACATGATTTTAATTTGAGGAATAGTTTTTAGTAGGAACAATTAAGTGTCGAAGGAATTCATAAAGAAACAACCAAAATATCCAAAAACGAATTTGTCATCATACCATTTGAATTTTAACACTACAGAAAGCTACCTTTAATATAAATGCTTATGTTTAAGAAAACTATTAGGCTTAGTGTCGCATAAATGTTAATGTAACTCTCATTTTATTTGAAAATTAAATTGTTAAATCTCATATTGCATAAATTGTAGAAAAATAAAAAATGAAATAAAAGGGGTGAAAATGAATAATACATGTATGTGTTCGCAACACTATGTTAGATAGACGATAAAGTAACACAATCAAAATCTTTCATTCAAAGTAATAATCTTTTAGCAATATTTATTTAAATTACTTGTATTTAAACAAAAGCATATTGCATAAACTATTCAAGAATTATCAAACTCATCATGTATTGATAGAAGTTTTGTCAATTAAGTAGCACTTAAAAGTATAATAACACAAAAACAAAATTCCATAACAATACAAAATGATATAAAATTACATAAAAATATGGGTTGCATACTAAATTTATTATCGACAACTATACCTTAACTCCAAAATGAACACGAAAAACTTAAAATCATAAGCTAACATAAAAAAAGATCTAAAGGAATATATAGGCCATATCTTATACATCTAAGTTTAACTGTAACGACCTGTTCCCTTCGTTGTGGAAAAACCAATGGGGAAAGAATTTGGTCCAGAAAACTTTTGAGTAGTGACTTGAAAATTTCTAGCCTATGCCAGACTTGGTTAAAATCTGAGTCAGATGAGTTCTAGGGAAATGTGGTAATGAACGGGGGGTTTAATTATGAATTTGATCACATGAGTGGATAGCCAAGACGTTAAGGAGCCTGCACGGCTTTACGGAATCGAATTCGGGCGAGTAGAACTCCCAAAACTGATCTTGGCGTGAAAGGATAGTTTTAGAACGTCAAGGTTTGAAGGTGTGTTGTGAAATGGGAGCTTAGAACTCAAATTCCAAGTTTCTGTCTCTGTGCAAGCCATCGGGGCGGGATTAATCCCGCTAGGGCGGGGCCGCTGTGGCAGGACAGTCGCGACTTAAATCGAAAAAAACCCCAAAATCATTATCTTTTGCAAAACCTCATTCTGGAGAGCTAAGAGACGACCCAGAGCAGTTCTTGACAGATTTCTACGATTTATAGCACTAAAGGTAAGATTATTACTCCCCTAATCCGTAATTTGATTCTTAGAACTTAGAATCTTGGGTAGTGATCGTTGGGGGAGGGTTTTGGCCTGAAGTTAATGGTGGGAAAATCCCTAATTGAACATTAGGATCTTGGGTTTGGCCTTGGATTGATAGTTTGATTATTATCCGGGTAAATTAGGCCTTGTTCATTGATCCTTGCATTATTTAATTGTTTTAGACCAAGGACAAGCTGAAAGAATCCGGAAAGGGAAGGCTCAATTGTCTTAGGAGGATTCAAGCTTAGTTTCAAGGTAGGTGATGGTTTGATTTCCTGTTTGTGTGATATATGCCGGTTAATTGCTTCATTATATGCATGCGTGTATGTGAATAGGGAAATGTGAACCGAATCTAATGAAATGATTATGTATGAACAATTACATGCCGTGAACCTAATACTTGATTGTATGACTATGAGTAATGTTCATTATGGGTGTGATTGTGATTGTGGTTATGCTGACTAGATCGGGTGTCACGTTCTGACATATACATTGGATTGGGTGTCACATACCGACACATATATATTGGATCGGGTGTCATGTTTCGATACATATATTGGATCAGGTGTCACATTCCGACACATATATTGGATCGAGTGTCACGTTCCGACACACTAACAGTTTGGTGTGGGTTCCATGAGAGGACTACCATGATTATTACATTCATGTCTACTTATTGTTGATATTGGGAAACTGTATGTTGCTCCTGAAATGATAATTGATCTATGTATTCTGTATATGTGTGTTTACTATGTCGTAATTGCTTGCATATGTTTCACTTACTGGAGTAGCCGCGTGATCCTACCAGTACACTGTGGTTTGTGTACTGATACTGCACTTGCTCATTCTTTGTTGAGTACAGGGCATCTTCAGGCGGTTGCTGATAGACCTCAGCTAGGGAATCATTGATCGAAGACCGGATTTGAGGGTGAGCCAGTTCTTTCAGGCTGCCAGGGATCTTTCCTTGTTTAGTCAATTATTTTTGGACTTAGACTATATAGTTAGGCTTATTCGTACATTTAGTTTCGGGGTTGTACCCCTCTTTCTTAGACTTGTTGATTAGTAGAGTTTTGGTACAATGACTTTCAGGTTCTATGGGTTGAACTTCCGCAATAGTTGTTAGTTGTTTTGTTAAACTTCTGGAGTTTATGGGAACTCCATATTTCATTAGTCATTTAAACCTGCTTCTGTATCTTTAAATGCTTAGTTTTTCGTTAAATTGCTTAGTTGGGTTGTAGTAATGGTTCTCCCACCGGAGGATTAGTGTGGGTGCCAATCACGATGGTCTGGATCGTGACAAAGTTGGTATCAGAGCCCAAGGTTCGTTGATCTCATTGTACCAAAACGAGTCTATGTGACTATCTATTTCATTTTGTACATGGTTGTGAGTATGATTCACTAGTTATGCTCACGTGTGTTTTCACTTTTATGGGTGGATCCCTAGTGGTGGATCAGGTATACCGATCCTGCGATGTTCTCTTAGTTGAGTGGGATGATTGGGAAGACTTGGTTATGTCAGATGACATATTTGGCGTTGTCTTGGAGGTGTTAAAACATTTCAGTGGTTCTACATATACCACCTTGCTTATGAGAAATTATAGAAGAGCTACCATGCGTATTTATGGTTGTCCGACAATCTTAATATTCATCTATTCGTCGAGGTCATGTATCGATTATGTGTGGTTGAATGTGGGGATCATTGGGTCCAATTCTGATGTTCTTAAGGGTAATCTACAATCACAATTACTAAATCTAGCATTTTTATAGTGTTGTTAGAGGGTTTTTATGCTTGGACATATCCCTCGATGAGTATATGATGTCTAAAGATCAAATTTTTATAACTTAAGCTCATGGGGATTTATGTTGTGGGATGGAGATGTTGATAAGAACTATGATTTTTTGGGTATTATGAGTGTGTGTTGGTTGGTTCAGGTTCACTTCTAATTGTAGTGAGTATGGCTTTAGAATTTTATCATGCTTATGTGAGAAAGGATTCGTCCTGATGATTGTGTCAAGGTCCTTGATAACATGTTGAAGACATGTGTACGATCAACTTTAGTGGTTATTGGGAATCGCTTTCGTTGTTAGTTAAGTTTACATACAACAATAATTCTCACTCGAGTATTGAGATGACTTCATTGAGACATTGTATGGGAGGATGTGTAGGTATTCAATTGGTTGTTTTGAGGCTGGAGATGTGAAACCTTTGGGGGTTGATTTGGTGAAAGATGCTCAAGATAAGGTGAGAAATATCAAAGCTAAGTTTCTAGCAGTCCAGAGTCGACAGAAAAAGTATGCAGACCATAAGGTAAGGGATATGACATTTCAGGCTGGTGAGCAAGTTCTTCTAAAAAGTGTCACCCATAAAGGGGGTGATGAGATTCGGCAAGAAGGAAAAGCTTAGTCCTCGATACATCAGGCCATTTAAGATTCTTGACTGTGTAGGGCCAGTGACTTATAGGTTGTCTTTACCTCCTAGCCTATCTGGAGTCCATTCAGTGTTCTATGTGGACATGTTGAAGAAGTATCATGGGGACGGAGATTACATCATAAAGTGAGACTCAGTTTTGTTAAACAAAGACCTTCATTATGAGGAAGAACAGGTTGCAATTCTTTATCGCGATGTCCGAAAGCTGAGGACCAAGGAGATAAAGTCCGTGAAAGTTCAATGGAAGCATTGTCTGGTTGAGGATGCTACTTGGGAAACCGATAAGGACATGCGAGACAAGTATCCCCAGCTATTTGACGATTCAGATACTACTCTACTCTTATCTTAGCAGGTTTTTCCTAGTTTATCACTCGGGGACGAGGAATAGGTATATTGGTATCTATTGTAACGACTTGTTTCCGTTATTATGGAAAAGCGAATGGGGAAAGAATTTGGGCCAGAAAATTTTTGAGTAGTGACTTGGAAATTTCTAGCCTAGGCCAGACTTGGACGAAATCTGAGTCAGGTGAGGTCTAGGGAAATCTGGTAATGAATGCGGGGTTTAATTATGAATTTGATCATATAAGTGGATAGCCAAGACGTTAAGGAGCTTGTACGGCTTTGCGGAATTGAATTCGGGTGAGTAGAACTCCCCAAACTGATCTTGGCGTGAAAGGGTAGTTTTAGAACGTCAAAGTTTGAAGGTGTGTAGCGAAATGGGAGCTTGGAACTCAAATTCCAAGTTTATGTCTCTGTGCAAGCCGTCGGGGCAGGATTAATCCCGCCAGGGTGGGGCCGCTGTGGCGGATTGGGTCCCGCTGTGGTGGGACAGTCGTGATTTAAATCAGGGAAAAACTTCAAAATCATTATTTTCTGCAAAACCTCATTCTTGAGAGCTAAGAGATGACCCAGAGCAGTTCTTGACAAATCCCATGATTTCTAGCTCTAAAGGTAAGATTATTACTCCCCTAATTCGTAATTTGATTCTTAGAACTTAGAATCTTGGGTAATGATCGTTGGGGGAGGGTTTTAGCCTGAAGTTAATGGTCGGAAAAGCCCTAATTGAACATTAGGATCTTGGGTTTTGCCTTGGATTGATAGTTTGATTATTATCCGGGTAAATTAGGCCTTGTTCATTGATACTTGCACTATTTAACTGTTTTAGATCAAGAACAAGCTGAAAGAATTCGGAAAGGGAAGGCTCAAGTGTCTTAGGAGGATTCAAGCTTGGTTTCGAGGTAGGTGATGGTTCGATTTCCTGATTGTGTGATATATGCCGATTAATTGCTTCATTATATGCATGCGTGTATGTGAATAGGAAAATGTGAACCGAATATAATGAAATGATTATGTATGAACAATTACATGCCATGAACCTAATACTTGATTGTATGACTATGAGTAATGTTCATTATGGGTGTGATTGTGATTGTGGTTGTGCTGACTGGATCGGGTGTCACATTTCGACACATATATTAGATCCGGTGTTACGTTCCGACACATATATATTAGATCGGGTGTCAAATTCTGACACATTTATTGGATCAGGTGTCACGTTCCGACACATATATTGAATCGGGTGTCACGTTCCGATACATATATTGAATCGGGTGTCACGTTCCGACACACTAACAGTTTGGGTGTGGATTTCATGAGAGGACCACTATGATTATTACATTCATGTCTACTTATTGTTGATATCGGGAAACTGTATGTTGCTCATAAAATGATAATTGATCTATGTATTCTGTATATGTGTGTTTACTATGGTGTAATTGCTGGCCTATTTTTCGCTTACTGGAGTAGCCGCGTGATCCTACCAGTACACTGTGGTTTGGGTACTGATACTGCACTTGCTCGTTCTTTGTTGAGTATAGGGCATCTTCAGGCGGCTACTGATAGACTTCAGCTAAGGAATCATTGATCGAAGACCGGATTTGAGGGTGAGCCAGTTCTTTCAGGCTGCCATGAATCCTTCCTTGTTTAGTCCATTATTTTCGGACTCAGACTATATATTTAGGCTTATTTGTATGTTTAGTTTCGGGGTTGTACTCCTCTTTCTTAGACTTGTTGATTAGTAGAGTTTTGGTACAATGACTTTCAGGTTCTAGGGGTTGAACTTCCACAATAGTTGTTAGTTGTTTTGTTAAACTTCTGGAGTTTATGGGAACTCCATATTTCATTAGTCATTTAAACCTGCTTCCGTATCTTTAAATGCTTAGTTTTTCATTAAATGCTTAGTTTTTCATTAAATTGCTTAGTTGGGTTGTAGTAATGGTTCTCCCACTGGAGGGTTAGTGTGAGTGCCAATTACGACGGTCTGGGTCGTGACATTAACACTTGACTATATTGTAAGAAAGCTTATCTTTTAGTTTCAGAATGAAGCTATATGTTCTTCTCCCCAGTTAGCTTCTTGACGACATGTATCTAAATCATTATCTAGGAAGAAGAACAGAGAACAGTAGATGATAGAAAAGAAAAAAATATGATGATCTAGGAAGCAATTTACTAGTATTTATAGTGATATTTGACTGTCTTTTCACCTATCAAAATATATTAATGGGGCACATTGAATCTTGATAGATAAATTTTATTTTGGTTTCAAAATTCTAAGAGTCACCGAATTGGAAGATTTTCATACATTATTGTCTTCTACTCTAATTCAATTTAACCTAATCAATTATAATTATAATGTCATAACTAAAAAAATAAAGTGTAGTTGTTGGACTTCATATTCTACCATTATGTAATTAAAATATTAGTATTTAATAAATAAATAAATTTTATTTTGATTTAGTGGAGGGGCAAAATGGTAATCCAACTTTGAAGGTTGGAGCTTTCCACTTTTAATAATATATATATATATATATATGATGATATGATAATAATATATGATAACAAAATAATCTTGTTGACTTATATTACTAAAATCTAAACAAAATGAAGCATTACTCCATTCTCAAAATATTTTTTTACATGATTTTAATTTGAGGAATAGTTTTTAGTAGTAACAATTAAGTGTCGAAGGAATTCATAAAGAAATAACCAAAATGTCCAAAACCAAATTGTCATCATACCATTTGAATTTTAACACTACAGAAAACTACCGTTATGTTTAAGAAAACTATTAGGCTTAGTGTCACATAAATGTAAATGTAACTCTTATTTATTTGAAAATTAAATTGTTAAATCTCATATTGTATAAATTGTAGAAAAATAAAAAATGAAACAAAAGGGGTGAAAATGAACAATATATGTATGTATTCGCAATACTATGTTAGATAGACGATAAAGTAATACAATCAAAATCTTTCATTCAAAGTAATAATTTTTTAGCAATCTTTATTTAAATTACTTGTATTTAAACAAAAGCATATGGCATAAACTATTCAAGTATTATCAAACTCATCATGTATTAATAGAAGTTTTGTCAATTAATTAGTAGCACTTAAAAGTATAATAACACAAAAACAAATAAAATTTTTTCATAACAATGCAAAATGATACATAATTACATAAAAATATGGGTTGCATACCAAATTTATTTTGGACAACCATAACTTAACCCTAAAATAGAAAAGAAAATCTTAAAATCATAAGCTAACATAAAAAAAGTCTAAAGGAATATATAAGTCATATCTTAATCTTCTAAGTTTAACACTTGAACTATATCGTAAGAAAGCTTCTCTTTTTAATTTCAGAATGAAGCTATTTGTTTTTCTCCTCAGTTAGCTTCTTGACGAATGAAGCTATTTGTTCTTCTCCTCAGTTAGCTTCTTGACGACATGTATTTATATCATTATCTAAGAAGAAGAAAAGAGAACATTAGATGATAGAAAAGAAAAGAATATGATGATCTAGAAAGCAATTTACTGGTATTTATAGTGATATTTGGTTGTCTTTTCAGCTACCAAAATTTATTAATGGGGCACATTGAATCATGATAGATAAATTTTATTTTGGTTTCAAAATTCAAAGAGTCACTGAATTGGAAGAGTTTCATACATTATTATCTTCTACTCTAATTGAATTTAACCTAATCAATTATAATTATAATGTCATAACTAAAAAATTAAAGTGTAGTTGTTGGACTTCATATTCTACCATTATGTAATTAAAATATTAGTATTTAATAAATAAATAAATTTTATTTTGATTTAGTGGAGGAGCAAAATGGTAATCCAACTTTGAAGATTGGAGCTTCCCACTTTTAATAATATATATATATATATATATATGAATATATGATATGATATTCTTATTTCGGTAAATCGTCTCCCTTTCTTTTAAGCATATTTGTATCCAATTCCGCATTTTAATCTAATATTTTGCTATTTGATTTTTGTCGAAATCGTTTGTTTGTTTTTTTTTAACATTTTAACTTTTAGGAAAATGTAGTTGTTTGAATTACTTTGCAAACAAGGAAAAAGTTCCAAAAGTCTGCAAACTTAGACAAATGCCACGTTAATAACATCATAGCTAGTTAACACATTTAAAGTTCCCATACATATATCTTTTGGCACTTCCACGTCTTCCAAGGTTTTGCTTCGTTTTACAAGTGACATGACTAAATCGTGTTTTATGCTTTACATTCAGCAAATTCCAGCTTCCCACTTCCTGAAAGCTTTCATGAAGATTGTGGTTCATGTCATTTAGATGCTGTTTTCACTGATTTTTGGAATAGCCTAAGTTGTGGGATGCGAGAATTCAACTTTGAGGACTGTTATTATCGGGATTTTGCCAATTCTTGTAGTGCCACAAATTATGGGAAGCAAGTCACTTATTTTGATGACTCTTATCATCAGAAGCAAAGGTTTCCCATGTAGTATTTCAATCTTTAATTTGATGGTGTTTGTGTTCTATACTGAGGGTGTCTTGTCCTTGCAGGGTCAGGATGAAAGCCAAATCAGAATTCAACATGTTTTGCTTCTTTTAAAAGATGTACATATTCTTTTACCTGTTTTGCTTCTCATGGTTCTATCAAGAAATCATATAGTTTCTCCAAGTTCAAAAAATATAAACTGTTCAATATGGGCAAAAATGGAGTGCTATTGAATAGTTTTTCCTGGTATTATTGAGATTATAGTTTGGGCCAATAAGTTGCATTTTCTGTGGTTCTGATGTGTTAATATTCTCTTTTTAACAGATTCACCTACTCCCTATTCCAAGCACTTCAAACCAGAGAATTTCAGTGTCTCGGATGGAGAATGGTAGGCACATTTTGCTGTAGATGTGAGGGGGATTCTTTTGTTGGTTTAAACTCTTCTATTTCTTATTGGCAGGTGTTCCATGGGATGTACAAGTCCTCATTTAATGGATTATATAGACCATGTTGATAGGACATGGTTTGCAAGAGATAATTTAAGTTTATTGAGGTTGCTATTTGAAGCTCTTTCTGTTTACTTGTCTCTCTACTGGGCCTTTTCATTTTCTAATGAACTAATCCAGTTTATTCTTGTGGATATGTTGACTTCTCTCCAGCAAAGAATCATCCACTGCAGGTCAATGTCATTTCTACTCACTGACTTGTTGACTTGAGCAATATAATCATTTTTCTTCAGAAACATTGTGTTGGGTGATTTGGCGCACTCTGAAATGAAAGTGCAAGAGGGGGATAAATTGACTCTTTTTCAATTTTCTTTTGGATAGTTGACTTATAGGCTTCACTAGTCAACTATTGTTAGCAAAGATAAAACGATCAAGAATGAAAGTGCAGAAAATAAACTTTGACACCAGATGTTTTTATACTGGTTGGGTTCCAAAATGGATCTTACGTCCAATCCCCTTGGGTCGCAAGGGTGTTCTCTTCTAGCCTTTGTGAAGTTTGTTGTGAGTACAAGATTGAGTATAGTTCCTATGTCTACACTTAGCTTTTTCTCTCTTTTATTCTTTTCGATACAAAGCCTTATCAACAATGTTTTTCTCTCCTCTCTTTTTTTATTACACAGTAGAAACTAAGTGATACAATGCTTGCTAAAAGTAGAGTAGAGAATATGAGATGATTTAGACTCGTTGTACAAGTTCTTTTCTTGGTAGCGTCTAAGCTTTTATAGAGTGGTCGAGACTTCAATCTTCGTTTTGGTGAAGATATGGCAACCCGAGGTAATTGAGAATCCTACTTTCAAAGAATAAGGTGAAGGCTAATCTTTCGCATCCTTTGATTGATTTGAACATCTTCTTTTGCCCTTTGCCTGATCTTCTTTTCCCTTTCTAATGATATTCAGATCTTCTCTTTCTAATCAAGATTTCCTTGATTCATTTAGGCTTGATTTCCTCATATTAGTTGATACCCTTATTTTAGTTGATTGCTCTAATTAGATGTTCGAAGATATGGTTCCCCTTTTTAGAACCCTTGACTTTAGTAAGTATACAACTTTGAGGCTTCCTTGATTCTTTCCTTTTTGATGATTTTTAATCCTACAATCGTGGACAATTCATTAACATCGAGACATTGGATATTATAGGTGGTTTAGGGTTGAGGAGGTTAAATATGCTATTAGTAGGATGAGCAGGGGAAGAGTGACCGTACATGATGAGATTCCGGTGGAATTTTGGAAGACCACAGACTAGATAGGTATGGAATGTTAACTGGGTTGTTTAATGTTATTTTTGGCAAAAATGTCCGACAAGTGGAGGCGGAGTAATATGATTCCATTGTACAAGAACAAAAGTTATATCCAAGACTGTAACAATTAAAGTGGTATCAAGATTTGGGAGAGAGTGGTGGGGATGAAGGTGAGTAAAGGAGTGCCCATTTTCAAGAATCAATTTGGATTCAGATTGGTACGATCTACTACTGAAGTCATCCATCTTGTGCGGAGACTGGTAGAGAAATATAGCAAAAAGAAGATGGACCTACATATGGTGTTCATTGACCTTGAAAAAGCATATGACAGTTCTGAGAGATGTAGAGGTACTAGGAGGCTAGAAGTGTCCCGATGGTTTATATTAGGGTGATAAAGGAGATGTACAATTGAGCCAAGACTTGGGTTAGAATGGTGAGAGAAGACTCAGAGCACTTCCCAGTTGAGATGGGGCTACACCAGGTATCAATTTTCAACCCTCTCCTATTTGCCTTGGTGATGGATGAGCTAACGCGGTCTATTCAAGATGAGGTCCCATGGTTTATGTTATTTTTGTACGACATAGTACTGATTGATGAGACAGGGAACAAAGTTAATGCTAGGTCTCTGGAGTCCAATGGGTTCAGTTTGTGCATGACCAAAATGGAATATTTGGAGTGTAAATTCAATGTTGCACTGGATGAAGCAAACATGAAATTCAGGCTTGACATACTAACTATTCTTAAGAGAGAGTTTTTAAATATCTTTGGTCTGTAATCCATGGAAGTGGGGACATCGATGATGATATCACACATCATATTGGGAGGCATGGATGAAATGGAGGCTTGCCTCTAGAGGCTTGTATGATTAGATGGTACCACCGAAACTTAAAGGTAAGTTCTACAGAGTGGTGGTTAGACCGTCCTTATTGTATGGACCGAGTGCTAGCTAGTCAAAAACTCACATGTTGAGAAGATGCATGTTGCAGAGATGAGGATGTTGAGATGGATGTGTGGGCACACTAGGTAAATAAGGTTTTTCGGGAGAAGGTGGAAGTGACCTCGGTGGCGGACAACATGAGAGAAGTGAGATTGAGATGGTTTGGGCATGTGAAGGGAAGGTGTGCAGATTCCCCAATGAGGAGGTGCGAGAGGCTGGTTGTATGGGGTACGCGGAGAGGTAGAGAACCAGAGATAGGCCGAAAAAGTATTAAGGAGAGTGATTAGATAGAACATTGCGCAACTTCATATTATTAAGGACATGACTCTTGATAGGAAGGAGTGGAGGTCGCCTATTAGGGTAGAAGGTTAGTAGGGGTATAGTGTTGTCTTACCTGCGAGGGTTTAGGCATGTTAGAACCTATCGTAGTACTAGTCTTACACTTGTAGTTTGCTTGTGGTGTCTATCGTCTTGTATTGTTTATTGGGTTTCGATTACTAAACTATTTTGTTGTTGTTATTGCTTCTATTGTCAACTATACACTGCTTTTCTTATTTTACTACTATGCTTTCTTCATTGGTTTCTTCATCGTTTTCTTCTTCTATTACTTGGGTTTGTCACACTTGAGTCGGGGTTATTTCCAAAACAACCTCTTTACTTCCACGAGGTAATGGTAAGGTCTGAGTACACTCTACCCTCCCCAGACCCCACTAAGTGGAATTTCGCTAGGTATCTTGTTGTTCTTGTTGTAAGAAATCATGCACCATAAAAAAGTACTCAGATGCCTTGTTGTAGTGAAATTCAATATAATTTTTAAAATGATTTATTTTGTAGTTGAATTCCTATATGCAAGTATTGTTTTGGAATGATATACAAATAAGAATTAGTATTTGCAAAACATTGTTTTGATTAATTCTAAAAGGGAAAAAACAAGAAATAGTATGGGAAAGCCAAAACCTGGAGCAATAATTCTTGCATTGTGGACAAATTAAACTAATCCACCTGTTGCTGGAATCTTTGTAGCTCACTATCTTAGTTGGCTGGCTACCTAAACTTTTGACAAACTCATTTTAAATCACATATACTTTTATTTTCTCCCTTAAGAGGAACACGATTCAAGAAGGCAAATTTATTCAATTAAACTTTAACAGAAGATAAATTTAAACAATTCTTCAAAGTATTTGGGTTAATTTGGTTAGAAACCAAATCCAGTAAAGCTGTATTAAACAGAAGCACATTAGGTTGGTTTGAGGAAATTGATTTAAGCCAAAATGATGAAGTTCATTCTTTATTTTTAATCCAAAATGATAAATAATGTAAATTCTTGATTCAAACCAAGGCACTTAGAATGAATGTGGAGAATCTGTAAAATACGTTTGTGTCAAACTGCATGCTCTGACGAAGTTCATTCTTTGTTACTTGCAGGATCTTATCACGAATCAGCTATTAGATGGCCAAGTATTCTTTCCGTGAAGTAGTAAAAACCATCGAAGATTGTGTAAAGACGGGCACTTAGATAGATCAACCAGGGATCAGTTGGAATATGCTAGTAATCTACTAAATAATTGACAGTGTTATCTCTTTGGCCTGGAGAAGGTAACTCTCAGAATTGGGTATGTGCGCAGCTTAATCCCTTAATCGATGAAGTCTGTGATGGCTTTTGGGAGATACTTGGTCTTTTGAAGAATCAAGGCCTGACAAGTGAGACAGTCAAAATGATTTCAGAGGTGCTGAAAATGATTAAACCTGAGATTATTGCTGAGCGAATCAATCCTTCCAAGAAGTCAACATCATCATCTACCCGTATGATCACTATGGATATGGTGAACCGCGTCGCACATAATTGTCATGCTGTTATTTATCTGACAATCTATGCAATTCGTTTAGTAGAGTTCAAACATCTGGGAGTCTTCCTCAAGTTTACCGCAAAGCTGTGCAATATTGAGCATGAGAAAATGAAGGATCTCTTCACCCTTGCTGAGGATATATCTGAAACTGCAGCTTACCTATCTATCTTGTGTTGCGAGACGTATGACCAGTACTCGGCACATGTGTCAGCTCCCGAGTGTCCTATTTGGGATTGACATGATGTGAATCCTTGTCCTGACTTCGAGTCCAAGATTTCAAAATTGCTGGAAAGGATAAATCCTATTAGGCCTGAATGGAGGAAGTTTTATATCAGTGTCCTGAAAGCATCACATTCGTCAGTTCCAAAAGCTCCACAGATGCATGGTGGTCTTAAGAATCTATCACATGATCTTGATCTTGCTAGAAGTTTACCAAGTCTATCAGATACGATCTGGAAAAGCTGTAAAGTCATGATGCCAGCTTGAATGTTGCTTATTCCTATAGATTTGAATTGCTCCAAGATGGACTTCTTCACCTCTCTGAATTTCACATGATATTAACTCGCCACAAAGACATTCAGCGACAAGACTTGAGTTCATTGCTCTCATTTCTGGAAGTTCTGGCCATATAGGCAGAAATTGCAATCTACTCCTTGTGTGACATGGATTTGGAGAACACTAGAACAGTATTGCTAAAGTAGACCATATGTTTCTTCCTTTGCAAGTTAAGTTTAATTATCTCAAGGTAGAGATCAGTCTGTTTCAGAAACTAAGGTTACCAGAGTCCCAGATGGACTGTTTTCAGGAAGAATTGACTCTAATGAAAACGTTCCTCATGGATTCATTGGAGCAGTGCAAAGTGCAGATTCAGCTAACTGATGTCTTGACCTTAGTTCTATCTGTGACCACCCAAGCAGTCATTCACTAATTCTCTTTCTCGTGATCCAGAGGATGGAGAATTAGCCAGGAAAATTAATCTCTTGCATTTTCAGTTACATCATAAATTTAAGTTTATTAGGGAAGTGATTCGACAAATTTGTCCCTTCCAATCTGTATCATCAACACCAGTTCTTCATGTGATATATCCGTTGAACTTTCTTCCTACTTATGTTGAGGCCATCAGTTCTTATTTCACCTTGCTGAAATCCTCAAAGACATCAGCTTCCTCTGGTAGCCCGACGATGGATGAGGTTTTCATCAATATATTTTTGAAATTCTGCTACTAAAGGTTGAAGCAGATCTGGAACATACTAATACAGATAATGTTAAAAGGTTTTACCACAGGTTGCTGCCCTTGGTAACACTTCTTATTGATCCCCCAATTCAGTACATTGAATGCAAGAAGCAAAATGATCTCTTGAATAAGATTGGAACTTTAGCGATTCAGGCCAAAGCTGATATCCGTTTATCGTATGCGGATGCTTTGGACAGCAGCAAATGTAGGAAAGTTCGTCTTTTGCTTCAACTTTTGACTGTCGTTCAAGCTAATCAAGTATGAGGGGAGGTTGATGGATCACCTAAAGCACAAAGCTATTCTTGAAACTGAATATTTGGATCTTGTGGCAAATGCTCATGAAGAGATTATTTTCCTTAGAGGCTTTCTCATGGATCTTCTCAGGCAACATACAACAAAGCTTGACAAATCAGATGATCTCTTAATGCATGCTGAAGTGGCTGCTCACAAGGCAACATTAATTAGCACTTGTAGTTATGAAAGTTTTGTGGATGGAAGCAGCACAGGGGAAATATCTGATTTCCTACAGGAGACCGAGTTTGTCGAGGTAGATGCATCACATGTATTGCCCTTAGTTCTATCTGTGGCCACTGAAGCACACTCATTCATTACTTCTCTTTCTCATGATTCAGAGGTAAAGAATTGATGAGCAAAATTAATCTCTCGCACTTTCAATTGCTTCTTAAGTTTAAGTTTATTAAGTCAGCGATTCGGTAAATTTGTCCATCCTTTTCTGCATCATCAACACCAGATCATCATGTGATATATCCGCTGAACTTTCTTCCTACTTACTTTGAGGCCATTGATTCTTATTTCACAAAGTTGAAATCCTCTTCTAATTGCCCGAAGTTGGATGAGGTTTTTCTAAGGTTTCATGAATATATTTTCGAAAATCTGTTACTAAAGGATGAAGCTGATCTGAAACTTACTGATTCAGATAAGCTCAAAAGGTTTTGCCACAGTTTGCTGCTCTTGGTAACACTCCTTGTTGATCCCCCAATTCAGTACATTGAATGCAAGAAGCAAAATAATCTCTTGTCGGAAATTGGAACTTTAGCAATTGAGGGCGTAGCTTCTATCCGTTTATCATATGAGGGTTCTTCGGAAAGCAACAAGAGTAGGAAGGTCAATCTTTTTCTTCAACTTTTAACTGCGGCTTTCATGCTAATCAAGTGTGAGGGGAAGTTGACGGATCAACTAAAGCACAAAGCCATTCTTGAAACTGAATTTCTGAATCTGGTGGAAAATGCTTATGAAGAGCTTATTTTCCTTAGAATCTTTCTCATTGATCTTCTTGGGCAACAGACGATAGAGCTTAACAAATCAGATGGTCTCTTAATGCATTCTGAAGTGGCTGCCCACAAGGCAACATTAATTAGCACTTGTAGTTATGAAAGTTTCGTGGATGGAAGCAGCTCTGGGGATATGAGTCTTTCATTATCCGATTTCCTAAAAGAGACCAAGTCTGTTAATGCAGAGATTAGAGAACTATGCTTTCAGTTGCTGGATGAATCAGCCTCCTATATTACTGTGACAGATCTGAAATGTTTTATCAACATGTTATTGGACATGCTGACTGCATTCTTGGGATGACGTGATCCCAGTCGTGAGGAATCAAATCCCAGTAGCTCAAGAGAAACTGGAGTTTCTTGCTGATATTTTAAAGCCGTGCAATATGCATACAGAACTCAAAGACCTTATGGAACATGTTCAAAATGTTGCCTATGGGGAAAAGTATGTCATTTTCTTCTCTGTCAGTGGTGATAGTCGTGCTTGGTTCCACCTGTTATATCTCTACGATGTCAAACAAGTGTTTAATTTTGTTGACGCAGAGTTCAAAACCATTACTTCTGAATTTCGTAAAGTGACACGGCTCAACTTCCCCAAGACCAATGGATTAGGATTTCTCAATTGTTTCTTGGGAAAGTTGGAGGAGCTGTTACATTCTAAGCTTGACCTAATTACCAAACTGAAGCCTCAGATTGTATTAGTCAAGGAGGGATTATTGATTCTAAGATCATTTTTCGATCATACGGAAGAAACCTATGATGAGCATGATGAAATTTGTGGTCTTATAATCAGTGCTACTGAAATGGCATACGAAGCCGAGTATGTCATTGACACTTGCTTGGCCTGTTCTTACTCACAGATGTACAAAGCTTATTGGATATCTGAAGTTGTTGAGAATATTAAGCTTGTCAATAAAGATGTTGTGAGAACCTAAAGAAAGAGAAGATTGATGTCAACCGAGTTGCAAAAGGTTCCGCTTATATTGTGCCATCATTATCAGCTAATACTTCAGGAGCAAATGAAGAAATGGTGGGTTTTCAAGATGTAATGGACAAATTAAAGAAGCAGCTTCTTGGAGGATCGCATCAGCTAGATGTTATCTCGATGTTTGGTATGCTTGGAAATGGCAAAACCACTCTTGCAAAGAAGATTTACAATGATCCCACAGTTGTCTCTCACTTTGATGTTCGTGCTATGTGTCATGTGACTCAAGTATATTCATGGAGAGATTTGTTGCTTACTATTTTGAATGATGTTCTTGAGCCTGCTGATCGCACCAAAAAAGGAGATGATCAGTTAGCTACTGAGCTGCGTCATGTTTTATTGACCAAGAGATTCTTAATTCTCATTGATGATGTGTGGGATACAATAGCATGGGACTATTTGAACATGTGTTTTCAAGGTTCTCAGAATAGGAGTAGAATTATTCTGACAACGAGGCTGTATGAGGTTGCCCATTATGCTAAATGTAACAGCGAGCCCCATCATCTGCGTTTACTCACAGATGATGAGAGTTGGAAGTTACTACAGGCGAGGCTGTATGAGGTTGCCCATTATGCTAAATGTAACAGCGAGCCCCATCATCTGCGTTTACTCACAGATGATGAGAGTTGGAAGTTACTACAGGGGGAGTTGTTTCATGGGCAAAGCTTCCCATCCGAACTTGGAGATGTGGGATTACGTATAGAGAAAAGGTGTGGAGGGCTCCTCTCTCAATTGTCTTAGTAGCTGGTGTTCTCAAAGAGAAAAAGAAGAAAGCAGATTGCTGGAAAGAAGTAGAAGAAAGTCTTAGTTCACACAACATTGGGAGCTCAGAAGAGAGCATGTCTATAATTGGATTCAGTTACAAGAATTTACCAAACCATCTAAAACCGTGCTTTCTCTATTTTGGAGGATTTTTTAGGGGCAAGGATATTCCAGTCTCGAAATTGTCACGAGTGTGGTTAGCAGAAGGAATTGTTGAAGACGGTAAGGAAAAAGGATCAGAAGATGCTGCCCGAGATTACCTGAAAGATCTTATTAGAAGAAATTTGGTAACGGATATGGAGAAGAGATCCAATGGAAAATTGAAAACCTGCCGTGTTCATGATTTGTTGCATCAATTCTCTGGGGAAAAGGCCAAGCAAGATAATTTCCTGTTCTGGATACACAGGTACAAAAAAGTATATCGATTTTACTATGATAACCTTCATCACAATTCTCATTTTCATGTTTTTTGTTTGAACAGAGACCATGGTGTGGATTCCATTTCTTATCCTGAAAAGCACGAGGTATACCGCTTGTCCATATATTCTAAATGGGATGACATTGCTCAGTAGCAGCGGGCTGGATCAAGTGTTCGTTCTTTGCTATTACCCTGCAATGGCACGAGATATCTCCTTCATCTTTAACAGATTCAAACTTGTTAAGGTGTTGAATTTGGAATCCATCAACATAGGTGATACCTTTCCCAATGAATTAAAATCTCTAATTCATATGAGGTACTTGGCTGTTCGAACAAGTACTGATTCTATTCCTTCATCCGTAGCTGATCTTTGGAATCTTGAAACTTTGGTGGTTAACGGATTGCATAGAGTGTTGAAGTTACCTTGTTCACTTTTCAAGATGTTTAAATTGAGGCATGTACATGTCAATAGTCGTGCTTCATTCAGTCTGCACGATAACATGTGTGAGTCACAATTAGTTAATTTGGAGACCTTTTCCACTCCCTGTCTCTCCTCTGGTGAAGATATTGAGAAGCATGCCAAATTTGAGAAAGCTGAGATGCATAGTTGAGGGATTATTGGGCTATTCAACTAAAGGAAGCATTGTTTGTTTTCCTAGATTAGACTTTCTAGATCAGCTTGAATCTCTGAAGCTGTTTTCCTAGAGTTATCCAGCTAAACATCCTCACGAATTCAATTTCCCCTCAAAACTGAGGGAATTGACTTTGTCAAATTTTCGTCTACCTTGGACCCAAATTTTGACAGTTGGCAAACTTCCCAACTTGGAGATTCTAAAGGTACTTTTCAGAACCTTTGAAGGGGCTGAAAGGGAAGTGAAAGATTCGGACTTTCCTGAACTCAAATACTTAAAATTGGACAACCTCAACATTGCAGAGTGACGATGCTTTTCCTAAGCTTGAACGTTTGGTGTCTTGAGAAAATCCCTCGTCATTTTGAGGATGTTGCATCTCTAGAAAACATTGAAGTAAACTGGTGCAGCTGGTCTGTTGCCAATTCAGCCCAGGAATTTCAAACAACACAACATGAAGATATGGCAAATTATGCGTTCGGAGTTACAATACAACGTCCAGATTGGGACACAAGATCATCTCATTGACTCTTATCCGGTATGTTCTTGCCATTTTCCTGTTTCACCATATTTGTTAGTATTATACTTTTCTTGGTTACCAAAAAGAAAAAAATTATTCATTTTAGGCTTGTAAACAGAAAGACGGAGCATGGCCTCAGCTAGGGGGATTTTCAGCAAGAAGTGATTGCTACATACATTTGAAAAAATGTCAACATTGACTTGTAATGACTTTATAAGCAAAAGCTCATTAGTTTTTCTGGAAATTTGAAATGATTGTTAGTGGCTACATAACAACTTACTGTTTAGAAATTTATGTTTCTTCAAGTGTTTGAATAAATTGAGGACTTGATTTATGATGTAACTTGCAATAACTTTATGAGCAATAGCTCATATAATCTTTTCTGAATCTGCTGGAATTGTTGAAATGATGATTATTTTACTATTCAGAAATTTATCTTCTCCTTTATTTTAAAAACAAGTTGGTGTTACATATCCTGAAGACGTGATTATTTAGATTTTAGAGAACTGCTATTATTAGTTCCAAAGAAAAACTGTCATTGTGAAAAATAGAAGAATCGCTAATTGGAAGTTCAATGATAAGGTTAAATTGGCATCCCTCAAATAGAGGAGTAAACAATATGTCCTTGTAGAAAATCATTGTTGATGTCGAGTTGATGAATTGTCATTTGTATGGATAATACAAGTCGCATTGTTGTTGGCTTGATGACAGGACTGCAGGTTTGATGAAAATCCAAGCCAAGGCGCTGAGTGTTGCCCTTTGCCATCTGTTTTTCTTTTAATCGTGATACAACTATTTGCAGTCCACAACATTCTTCGTTGAGTCTCCTGGTACCGATCCTCAAGTCTGATTTTTCATCAAAGCATCATATTCTACTTTCAAGCTTGTCACCACTCTTCATGGATGTTATTTTGTTTAAAATGTTGTTGTCTTAATATGTGTGAGGTTGCTGTTTGTGTGATACTGGGAAGAAGAAAGTGGAGAATTGTCAATTTTCTGTTGAATGCCTCTCAAAGTGAGAGAGTTTTTCCATTATATAGAGAGAATAAAGATTACACATCCCTAAAGATCCGTCATTTCTATCCCTAAAGATCAACTATTCTATCTCTACAAATCTGCTATTCAATCCCTCTAAATTTGTCTTGCTATCCCTCCAAATCAGTTATTCTATCACAATATTTATTCCTTTGATTCTAAAACAAATGTCTATGATCATGCTAATTTATATCACTATATAATTACATTAATATATACAATTATTTAGTTGTCTATCATGCTAACATCCCCCCTCAAATTGATGCTAGTGGATCAAGAAGCATCAATTTGCCTACTAGAAACTGATGGTGTTGCCGTGCCATGGATTTTGTAAACGCATCAGCTATTTGAAGATCACTGGACACATGTGGAAGAGTAATGACTCCTTTATCTACAGCTTCTCGTATATAATGACAATCCACTTCGATATGTTTTTTCCTCTCATAAAAAAACGGGATTAGTAGCAATCTGAATAGCACTTGTATTGTCAGCGTGGAGAGGAGTAGGATGAGATTGAGGAAATTCAATCTCAGCAAGTAATCCACGAAGCCATACAACCTCGGAGCAAGCAGTAGACATGGATCGATATTCAGCCTCTGTTGAAGATTTTGATACACAGTCTTGCTTTTTACTCTTCCAAGATATCAATCACTCTCCAAGGAACATGCACCAACCAGAGACTGAACGACGAGTATCAGGACATCCCGCCCAATCAGAATCACTAAGAGCATTAAGACGAATAGGAGAACCACTTGGAAAGAACAACCCACGAGTAGATGTTCCTAAAAGATACCGAATGATGCGAAGAACAGCCACCAAGAGGAGATGACGGGGAGCTTGCATAAATTGACTAACTTGTTGAACTGCAAAAGAGATATCAGGCTGAGTAATAGTAAGGTAATTTAGACTCCCAACTAATTGTCGAAATATAGTTGGATCAGGAAGAAGATCGTCTTCCTCAAGACGATACTTCACATTCAATTCCAATAGAGTATCTACGGAGGAGGAATCTTGAAGACCAGCCAAAGAAATCAGATCCTAAGTATATTTGTGTTGGTTTAGAAACACACCTGAAGCAACATTATGAACTTCCAAACCCAAAAAATAAGTAAGAGTACCAAGATCTTTCATATGAAAAGAATCTTTAAGGTGCTGTTGGAGGCTAGTGATTAGTGAAGAATCAGTTCCTGTGATAATAATGCCATCTACATACACCAAAAGAAGAACACAACCTGTAGATGTTTTCTGAAGAAACAAAGACGAGTCATATTTGCTCTGCTCAAAAGAAAATTGTAGCAAAGTAGACCGAAACTTATCAAACCAAGATCTTGGAGCTTGTTTTAATCCATACAAAGACCGCTTCAACTTGCATACATCTGATGTAGGCGATGAGAACAAACCAGGTGGAGGTTTCATATAAATATCTTCTTTAAGATCACCATGGAGAAAAGCATTTTTGACATCCATTTGATAAAGAGACCAGTTTTGTGAAGCAGCAATTGCAATAATAGTTCACACCGTAGTCATTTTTGCTACGGGTGCAAAAGTCTCCTCATAGTCCACCCCATACTCTTGTCTGTTACCAAGAACAACCAATCGAGCTTTGTATCTATCAAGAGTTCCATCAGAATGAAGTTTTATTGAATAAACCTATTTACAACCAATAGGGCGGACATTTGAAGGACATGAAACAATGTCCCATGTGTCATTTTCTTTAAGAGCCAAAAGTTCTTCCTCGATTGCTTTCTACCAACATTCATGCTTGGAAGCTTGTGAGTAACAAGTAGGAACATATATGTTGGAAGAAGTAGAGGAAAATCCATACAAATTGGGAGTACGAGATACTCTGGTAGATCGTCGAGTAGGCTCAAGAGGACCAGATCTTGAAGAATTCTCAGATTCTAGTTGTGGTACAGCTTCAGGCTGCGGATCAGTGTCAGGATAGGATAAAGTTGGCCGACGTCGTTCATACACAAATCCAGGTTTGAACCTCTTAAAAGAAGATGATAAATCCTCAAAAGTAGGAAGAAGAGGAGAAGCAGAAGATCAATCTACAATCGTAGGAAAGAAATACTGATTCTCAAAGAAAACAACATTTCTAGAAATACAAAATTTGTGAGAACATGGATCATAGAAAATAAAACCTTTTTGTGAAGTACTATAACCCATAAAAGCACATTTAGTAGATTGTACATATATTCTATTGCGTTGCGAAGGAGGAAAATGCACAAAACAAACACAACCAAATGTATGAAAAATCACTATAGTTAGGATTTTTGTGATAAAAACGAAAATATGGAGACTCAAGATTTAGCACTTTAGATGGCAATCTATTAATTAAATAGACAGCAGTAGACAAAGCTTCCACCCAGTATTTAGATGGTACAGAGGACTCAATCAATAAAGTACGAGTGACATCTAAAAGATGGTGATTTTTTCGTTCAGCAACTCCATTTTGTTGTGGTGTATATGGGCAAGAGCGTTGTCAGACAATTCCTTTGTCAAGCAAGATTTTTTTGAATTCATAAGACATATATTCTCCACCAGAATCAGATCTTAATAATTTTATGCATGTAAAATTGAGTCTCAATGTAAGCCAAAAATGTCTTGAACATGGAAAATACCTCAGATTTGGATCAAAGAAAATACACCCATGTAAACCGACTATAATCATCTATGAATGTCACAAACTATTTGAAATGAGCATGAGAAATAATTGGTGAAATGCCCCAAATATCATTATGAATGACATCAAAACACTTTGTAGCACGACTACAAAAATTAGGAAAAGGAAGAGTTTTACTTTTGCCTAATTTACAAGTAGAACAATCAATGGAAGCAACTGAAAATTGATTTTTATTTCCCAATAAACCAGAATTTGATAAATGAGACAACACAACAGAATTTGGATGTCCTAGACGCTTATGTCAAACCTCAGTCTTACTAGCAGTAGAAGTACAAGCAAAATATAGAACAGGAAGAATGGAAAAGTGTATAGGAAAAAATCATCCAACTTTAGGCCCCTTCGCGATTATCATCTCCGACACCTGATCCTGCACAAGACAACCATTACGAGAAAAATTCACATCACAATTGTTATCTACCAATTGTCCAACTGAAATAAGACTAGTTGAGAGCTTTGGTGAAACAAAAACATTCTTGAAAGTTGGAGTAATGTCCCCAACCTTGGTAATGGGTAAATTACTACCATTGGCAATATGTATTTGTGATGGACCTTGATACTTACGAACATTTTTTAGGATGCTCGTTGAGTTGGTCATATGATTGGAAGCACTTGAATCAACAATCCAAAAATTAGATGTAACATCATTACCTTGTAATCCCAATGCTGAAAAGGCTGACACGATCATTTGTTGTACCATTTCAGGAGTAAGAACTTGTCCTGAAGATGAGGTATCATTAGTGGAATCATTTATCCCAGCTTGAAATGCGTTGACCCTACGATTTTGAGGGTGCGTGGGACACTCTTTGATAATGTGTCCTTGTTGTTTACAATAATTACAGAACTTCTTGCTACAATTGCTAGCAATATGACCATATTCCTTGCAACTGTAGCATTGAGTTCTACTCATATCTCTGCCCTTTCCTTTACCTTGAGCAGCAAATGCAATAGTGACATCATTTTCTTTCTTGAAAGCATTTTGTGTGACAAGACGTTGCCCTTCACGAAGTAATTTCCTAAAGCAAACATCCAAAGAAGGAGACGGGTCACGATTCATCAAGTTAGAGTGAACACTCTCAAAGTCGGAGCGTAATTTCATCAAAAATTGGTCTCGCTTGCTTTGCTCATGAACTGCCTGAATCACTGATAGAGATTCAGTAGGTAATTTGGCATATACAATATCTGTAAATTTAGCTCATAAGTTCTGAAATCCAGAAAAGTAATCCTGAACAGAAAGACCTCCTTGAGAGTAATTAGCAATTTCATACTCTAACTGAAAGCGTCTTGCGCTATTATCTTGGTTGTAAACCTTTTGTAAGTAATCTCACATGGCCTTAGCTGTCTTGTATGGCATGATATTAAGAACAATAAGAGGGTCAATTGACCCTAGAATCCATGTCATCACCTGCGCAACTTTAATCTTCCATTCACCTAGCTTTATTGCATCAGTAGAAGCAGAATCGCTTCCATCTATATTGCCCCATAGTTCTTTGCCAGTGACAAATAACTAAAACTGAAACTCCCAAGAAGAAGAATTTTTTCCAGTGAAACGAACACTTAAGGATTCAAAGTGATGTGAATTCATGCTTTTGAATAGCTATGAAAACTACAAAGACTCAAGAAAGCAACTAGAATGACCAAGAACAAAATTCCTAGGTGGTAGGACATATTGTCAATGAATAGTCAACCAAAAACCAAGATTTTCCAATTTTTTTTTTAGAAGGAACCACAAATGACTCTATGAAACAAGACAGCCAAGAGAAGACTCTAATACCATGTCAATTTTCTGTTGAATGCCTCTCAAAGTGAGAGAGTCTTTCCATTATATAGAGAGAATAACGATTACACATCCCTAAAGATCCGCCATTCCTATCCCTAAAGATCAGTTATTCTATCTCTACAAATCTGTTATTCAATCCCTCTAAATCTGCCTTGCTATCCCTCCAAATAAGCTATTCTATCACAATATTTATTCATTTGATTCTATAACAAATGTATATGATCATGCTAATTTATATCACTATATAATTACATTAATATATACAATCATTTAGTTGTCTATCATGCTAACAAGAATTACCAGGATTAGCTACAGCAGCTGCTGGTAGGAGCGAATATCGTTTACTGGTGATCCGAGTAAATTGGATCCCATATGGAGAGTGGTATAGGTGGCGGTAGGGGTGTTCACGGTTTGATGTAAAATCAAACTGATTAAATCGACATTTGGTTTGATTTGGTTAACAATATTGATTTGGTTTTGAATTTCACTAAGGGCCCGTTTGAAAAGCCACCCTGGTAATTGGATTTGGTATAATTGGGTGTAATTACATTGTCTGTCCTGTTTGGTTGGACATGTAATTACTTGGTCAGCAGGTAATTGGTGTAATTGGCCGGAGGTAATTACACTCTTCAATTCACAGGGAGAGGCTGTGAATTGTTGGTAATTACATGGTGTAATTACCAGCTGATTACTTTTTAATTTCTTCTTTTTATTTCTATTTTAATTTTTTTTGTTTTAATTTTTTAGTTCTATTATTTTAAGTTCTTTTTTTTATTTTTATTATTCTAAAAATTTCTAAAAGTTTATTTTTTTATTTTATATAATTATATTTCATTTTCTTCTCATTCTCAACCTTACTTCACGTAATTCTATGCAATTTTTTCGGTATTATCTATTTCTTTATGCCATGCTTATTTTCTCATTAGCATAATTTTATTAGTATTCTAATTTTTAAATTAAAATAGAATTTATTGTTAAGTAAGGTTATAGACTTACTTTTTCTTTTCTTTTAAAAATAATAATAATCATATTTATGTATGCTATGTTGAAATTTGCGATAAGAGTATTATGTTAAATTTTTTGTTTTGAATTTATAACTTATGTTATATTTTCAGTTTCATTTGTTTTAGTAATATTGAATTCACATTGCAAGTCATTTTTTAATTAGACTTGATAGATTATCTTTTTGTCAACCATTTTAATAATTTATGACATTTTATTTATATATTAATCTTTTTATCAAACATGCATTTCACGATGTTCGTAGAAACTTCATACTTTTAGTTTTTATGATCAATTCAATTGAAATATATTAATTTGAAAAAATATAATTCAATTATTTTTTCATAATATTAGTTAAGAACATATGTTTATTAATTAATATATTTTCAAAAAATAAAATATATCTTAAATATTTAATTTAATATCATTTATAAAGTTTCTTATTTGTCTAGTATAAATTTTAAATAATTAATTTTTATTTTTAAAATTAAATATAATTTTATGATTGCAATTGTGCATCCAAACAGAACATGTGTAATTACAATGTGACATCCAAACATGACATGTGTAATTACGATGTAATTACACTGAGGCAAACAAACATGTCAGTGTAATTACTAGACTGTGTAATTACTAGGCTAGTAATTACTACCCTAGTAAATACACCAATTCTAATTACCAGGTGGCTTTCCAAACAGACCCTAAGAAAATTCTAAAAAATAATCAAACCGATAAATTATATAATTTCTTGAACATATGATTTTAGTATTTCATAAATAAATTATAAATATTTTATACCTTTTAATCATGAATGTGGTTCGAGTGTGCTTCTTTCACATGCATTACAACACTATTAACTTCTATTTCTCAACATGTCAAGACCCAAAAGTCGAGGCTCTGAAATGGTGTATCAGCCAAAAGAAATACACATACAAGACTCCACACATATTTATTTATTTAAAATAAAGACTGCTTATTTTTACTATAACCTTTTTTTAAAAAAATTAAGATATAGTGGTTCGTTGTGCCCATAATAAATGTAAGATAATTACCTCACTTGCTCCTTTAGTATTGGACCTTTATTATGAGGTTTTGAAATTGTAAAGGACGGTTGCCCCAATACCAAAAAGCAATGCAGGAAAAAGAAAAGGTGCAGATTTGACTCACTCCCCGTTTTTCCTTAAATTTGACTCTACTTGCATCGTCACAAAAAAAAAGTGTTCAAGAACACATAATATGGCATTTAAAGAATGAAATAAACTGGTATTTACTTATAAGAGATTCTTATTAGTACTCCCTCTGTCCCTAATTACTTATCCATTTTTCTTTTTTTTGTTGTTCCTAATTAGTTGTCCCTTTAGACAAATCAAGAAAGGGCAAAAAAATTTTTACCTATTATATCCTCAATTTATTGCTTCGAAAAAGGTAGAACTTCTTAAAAATCTTAAATTTTTAATTCATCCACTTCATAATTAATAGAAGTAAAATGATAAACTCACTATGTCAATCATTGTTTTTTAATAGGCGTGTCAATTCAAAAGTCGACAAGTAATTAGGGACAGATATAGTATTTATTTATTCAGATAATCAACTACCATACCTTTTCCTTTCCGAATACGAGTTATGTTGGAATTCACTTGGCAAATAAAATGTTTTGAATCTTGGTACTCTAAACAATAATATTCTTTTGGAATATATATAGTAAAATAAATAAAACTCTCAACAAATTTGCTCATCTTTGGCAAAAAGGCATTTGCTCTTTCCTAACAAACTGCCACCACTCAGACATCAACCATAAGTTAACATCAGATCAGATGCTATTAATGCCATTCTAGCAACACAAAGTGGATTATATGAAATGTCATTCATCTTTTGGGGTCTACTTCACAACACTGGAACAATTACAAGATTTGTCAACTATGTTGATGAGGGAAGTTACAAATAAACTAAATGATCAAAGTCCTTTCCCTTCCATAAGGAAGATAATTTGCCCGGGGATGAAACAACTGTCTTTACTTCAATATCCTCAACTATTAGCATATGGAGCCCCACTTCACCAAATCATGTCAAACAATTATTTGATCTCATTCTACCCTAGTATATACAAAAAGAATATCTAGCCACCACAAGCAAAATTCCTAGCAAATAGCAATAGACATCCTTTTAAACATTTTCCCCTCCTATGTTGGATCTTTGCTGATGAAGACATCACCTTCAAGCTCAATAGGAAGGACAAATCATAAAAGACCACACCAACACTTACATTCTTTTTACCCAAACCTGTTGTTTAACACAACACACTCTCACTAAAGCAGAATGAAGGGATCAAGGTTTTCAGTTTCAATGCCCAACTATAAGGAAGTTCTTTTTATATGACCCAAAGAGGTGCTTTTTCAGCAGTTGTACCATGCACTAAAATCTACTTCAACAAGAGTGAGTACACCTTCTTGGCAATCTTTAGTAAGTCCAAATGCAATTCTGCATGGAAAAATAAACAGGCGCATTATGCAATATGTGGCATAACAGGCACCATGCTGCTCTACTCTTAGTTGATAACATCAACAAGGATACGAAAAGGACAAATTTCATGTCAAACAAACTTATCTAAAGTACTGGTCACAAATTTATACTCCATTGAAAATAGAAGATTTATACACTTCCTCTTAATGCTTCAATTGTCTTGCTTGTAATGAACACTACATTTCCACAGAGTATCAATGTCCCATTCCATTTCACTTCAATCTTGGGATTGCACACACAGAAGCCCCACATAAATCCTTTAATTACACAACATATATAATGATAAACGTGAACTAGAAACTTATAAACCTATCCGAAACCCCCACCCACCCACCCACAACCCCCCAAAAAAGAAGCTAAAACCTATCATTGAAATATTACACACTCCAGGCACAAAAAGATCAAAGACTTGGTTCCCAAATTAGACCCTTATAACTGTAAAGTCATTAGGTAGCATGCAAAAAGATAATTTCTTTATAGATGCTTCCAAATAGAAACATGCATTCAGCATCAAATGGCATATATTCTAAATGGAAATAATACCCGTTCGAAGGTGAAAATTCAGATTGGTGCAGAGACTGGCTTCAAAAGGAAGCGAAACAAGCATTCAACAACAAATGACATATGTTGCAGATATAGAGAAATAAGTTTTAATATCATTAGATACACAGATGTTCACTATGGATACCTGTTAAAAGTGAAAATTCAGAATGGTGCAGAGACTGAACACAAGGCTGCTTTATCAAATCCAACCATTTAATATTCACATGTCGAAGTACTGTCCAAACTGTGTCTTGTTTAACCTTTCTACAACACCTTAAATACAAAATTCCAGAAACTGAACAGGTAGCTGCTTTTCTTAAGCCGAAATGTGCAGTTTTGGAGTCCCTTCAGGGACATCTGAAAAACATAAGTGCATCTTTTGTTGGAAGCGCATTATTCAATATCATATGCTGAAGTACTCCAGCATACTCTTCTAATTGTGTCTTGTTTAGCCTTTCTACAATAACTGAAAACAAATTATACATTACCATCTTCGTTTTTTTCTTATCACAGCTCCAGTTCTAAAAATAAATACACAATCAGGGAGAGGAGAGAAAGAGAGACAAATGTGTGATGGTAGTTGCTGGCATTTGATTTTCAGATTAGCAGTCAAAGGACTACCTACATTTGCACTTAAGGGAGTGCATACTAGGCTGCTACAAACACTTTTGATGCAATATTAACATTCTATTGGAGAACTAAAGTATAAGTAGTGCGCTCCTCTTTTATCCCAAAAAAAGAATTCTAAAACATATGCAAGTACATGGACCATATAAATAAGAAAACGGTCCATGCGATTATAAACCTCTGCAGACTGCCAGGCAAATTCTTATCCTTTTGGGATCCTTCCTGACACAATTTTTCGGAAGGAGCAAAATACTTGCCAACTGGTTACACAGAACCAGTCTTAACAATAAGTAAAATATATACAGGGTTTTCTTAACATTGAGATGCAATGCAAGTTTATACTGTGAAGTCAAGTTCCTGCTTCTAATACTCGATAAGGGAACATGGATTTTCTGATATCCTTATTTTCCTTTTTCCGTTTTGTCCCTTCTTCTCTTTTTCCTTCTGATACTGTTCTTCTCTTTTCTTGTCTAGAGAACAAAAGTAGGGAGGAATAATACAAAAATAAGGAAAAATAGGTCAGACCGTCATAGACTTCAATTAAGTGACACTAGAAACTTCGTAATAAAGCTGAATCTGTTTACATCAGTTTTTTTAAATCAAGGCTTACATCAGTATTTATTTTAAATGGTAGCTCTACCAACCAAAAAGTGAACAGATTTACCAATAAATTTGGACATTCAAATTAATGCTTTTATGCACCCAGGTACTTGAGCCCATCATCGCCCCAATTGGTTGGCTACTTAAACTTCCACCTTGTTGGTGGGGGTTCGATTCCCCACCTTGTAATCCCCTTTCCTTCTATATAATTAAAAAAAAATTAAGAAAAGGGTGCTTGAGCAAAAAGTTAGACAATCTGCTCATGCAATTCCTTCACAGAGCATCCAGTTTCCACTCTCTCACTCACCTACAAATATGTCCAAAAGGAACATCTATCATACTGCAAATTCACAGAGCCATTCTGCCTAAGCATTATCTAAGTTGGATAAAATACAAATACCCAGATGCTTGGTCAGTTAATATACTCCATTTTACACGGTCAAGAACATCCTCTGTGGATCGAAGTTTTTAGTGACACAACTAAGAATCTTATGTATATTTAACCCTTATATGAGAGAATATTCTATAATAATTGGAAACCAAGAGCTAAGGGATCACACAGAATTGATTGCTTGTATTGCCAATATGGCTAAGAAGTTTCAATCCTTTCCAACTAACCTTTGGCAACTTTAACCTTTTATCCTCCAGTTTACATGTACGGCAAGGTAGACAAATATGATTATTTTACACCTCAGCTTAGTATAGAGTCGGGCACTGGGATAATATGCATGTTGAGTTCTGCCACAACTTGTCTAATATTTCTCTTACCACAACCATATTTTGACCTCCTGATGTTTCTAAGATTTAATCTATTGAGATGATATACTACTTAGCATTTTCAAGAAGGAACATGTATCTAGATATAAATACTAAAGATAAATTTATCTGGCTTTTAAGGAGGAGAAATACTAATTTAGATGCCTAACGGAAGCACAGAAAGTATACCTGATTCATATGCTGCTCCTTTAACACAGTAAAGATAGTTAATGTGTTTGTTATTTGACTTGGTAATTTCAGAAAACGAAAACAAAGTTCCACTATATAAAGCAAAATCACATATGCACAAAACGTGGTGCGATCTGACTAAACTGTGAACTCAATGGAACAATCTTACCAGTGTGGAAAATATAAGATTAAAGCAACAGGGCAAGCCACTAAGTTCTTCAATTAATGGGATATAGCATGACATTAACTTCTGTACCTCTGATTTTTCACAATACTAAGTAAAGGATCCCTCCAAATTCTCAATTGCAAAGTCTGAGGATAAAACAAATGATAGAACCACACACATATTTCAGCCTGCTACCTTTATTGCACCAATCTCATCAATCTTTGAGCTCTTGTGCTGCAATATTTCAGCATGTGAATACGGCAGAGTTAGAAAAAGATGAAGATAAAGGTACCAATGTAAGATCACCTATGTAACTTGTTCAGAACAATAAACTTGAAACTTTCTGGATACTTGCTTGGTCAAGTTCTTCATAAAAGTTTCCGACAAAGAAGTTCTGGGTTACTTTTTGAAAAAAATAGAAATATTTAAATCAAAAGACATGCAGCTTCAACTGGAAAAAAAAAAGGTACTACATTTATCCAGACATCTTTCTCGCAAAAATGTTTCCTCAAAAATATTTCTCCAAGGAAAACACTTAAAGGAAGTTGTTCAAACACCACCTTAAAGTTGCAAAACATACCAAAGATAAAGGAACATATGAATTCAAAATTATTCAGTTCTACCTTGCTTCTCTTGTGTTTGTGAACATCATTAAGTTCCTCCTCTCCATCATGCTTCCTTTTCTGGGATCAATGAAAATATCATAATCAGTCAACACTTTCAATACTGTGAAGTACCATTGTTGCTTCTGGCTGAAGTCCTAAACTCCAGCAAAAATTGGTGATTTTCAAAAAGCATCTCAAGTAGACGGTAGATAAGCATCAATAGAACAAGAACTTACATTGGAAAGGGAAAAAAACCAAGGTTTGCAGATAGAAGTTTACAACGTCAACCTAGTCTCATCTAATTCAGTACTAATACATGCTGGCAGATGCTTTGACAATGGTGCCAACTCTATTCACAAGATTTTTGTTTTGTTTTAGGTGTAGACTGGGTATGTAAATGAGGTGGAAATAGTGCTATAGGTTTTAGAATCACTTTGGGGCTAGCTAAGGCTGTCTTTTGTTTTTGAATTCCCCTGCTGATATTAAACAGCTAACACAGTTGTTGTGCTGTATCATTTGTAAAATTTTACCTTACCTTTTCAAAAAATGAGATTAACAAATTCAAAGTTCAGGTTACTGCAAATGGGCCAGAAGAGAGAGATAGCTTGAGCTGTATCAAAGCTACAGCAGCAAGAAAGATATTTATGCTGATGTCGAAGTACCTTAATAAGCTAAACATAGAGCAAACTCAACCTTTTGCCTTATTAACTAAAGAGTCAAGCAACAGAGCATTTCACAGGGTCCAGGTCGCATTTTTCAAGAAAGGTAAACTTTTATTTCCTTGACTTTTTCTCCCTGCAATCCAATAAAGGCAACTGACAACAGGAAAGAATAAAAAATTCGATAGAATTGTATGATCCAGTGAAATTTAAGGAAGAATAGCGTTCCGCAAAGTTCTACTATCACATGACAAATATTTCAGCAGCTTTAGACAGTTCTATTAAGAAAAGACAATATTTAGCAAATTAATTTGAAAGAGCTGTTCTTTAAACCAGTCATCTGAACTTCTTCATACCAAAAAAGCAGATGATATATTTAGTAAGAATCAACATATTGCACCAATTGTTTCAAGGTTTTGCTAGAAGCAGACCTTCTCGTGATGTTTCTTCGAAAGATCAGCACCAGAATCATGATGAACACTTTTATCTCTCTTTTTGTCTTTATCCTTGTCTTTACTTCGATCTTTATGACGATGTTTGTGCTTCTTATGCTCTTTGTCCTTCTCCTTGTCCTTATCTTTGTGCTTTTTATGCTTCTTCTCCTTGTCTTTCGACTCACTTTTGGATTTTCCAGCTACAGTAGGGATGCCTTTCTCAGACTATAAAACAGACGAAGTTAAAGCATTACTTAAAAAACACTTAACTAAAATGGATTGTTGTCACTTAAGTTACAATCAGTAGATTTCTTACAGGAGGCAGATCCACTGGAGCCGCTTCACGTAGTCGAAAAGCTTCACCAAGAACATCTAGGTCAAATGGCTGGATGCGGGAACTCGTCTCTCTTGACAAGGAAGTATCCTGTATAAGCTGATCCAACTGCATCCCTTCCCCTTTCCTAATTTCTGTGTCCCCCACCACATTGTGAAGATAGTGGGTATCTGAAATAGACAACGGAAGTGACCTCTTGCAGAAGAACTCCTGATGAGGCAACAATTTGAAGTGACTAATAAGATCCACAGCACCTGTAAGTTCTCTGGGCCCTGGTTGTGCATTTTGACCAAACCAAAACAGTTACAAACTAAAGATCTCTTGATTAAAAATGGCAGGCATTCTAAAGATAACCATATCAGAGTCTGATGATGGATTAAAACTCAGACTCTGATATGGTTATCTTGGTTACCAAAAAGATCACCATATCAGAGTATGAATTTCAATCCATCATCTGAGACATCAAGAGATAAATCCAAGCACTTCGAGAAAACCCATAAGCTTTTGTTTTTAGACAAGTAAAAGAAATCCCATATTCTTTAGTAGTCCAGTAATCTTTACAACACCTCACACGTGAACAAAATATCAATTCCCTTTGTCAAGATTTAATCAGTTTTTGCTTATTATAGTCACAACGATCAAAAGTCAAAGAATTATAATCTGACAGCTAACACCATCAAGGTGATGAAGGAAAATGCTTGAGAATACATTGTTTTGTGATGACAAACTTTTACAAAAACCCATTCTATGATAAACAATTATGCCACATGTAAGGCCCCAGAGATATAACATAGCATCAATAGTCCTTTTCTTTTCTCCAAAATGAACCATGAATCCTTTGGATGCAGAAACCACACAAAATGAGAAGGCAGTAAAAGATGACTTTTACATCCTGAAAGAGATAACTGCCACAAAACAAGGATTGGAAGGGAAAATAAATCAGCCAGCTGCACATTTGAGCAAAAACCTGATGAAATGAAATTCAATTTACTGTAAAACAGAAGCTAGTTATGCATATAAAGATCCTCACATTATCAAATATCTGCAGTAGTCAATATAGGGAACCATGCAAAAGGACTGTAGGTTACTAGTTCTGTTTCAAAGGGAAAAGCAAAATACTATGAGGGTCTTACCTCTTCCAAATCTCTTGCTATCAGGATCCATTAATTAGTAACAAGTATGTGAGTACAGCATTATCTCCTGGAAAATATCAATAGGTTAGAATAGGTCCATAACTATCTTTCTAGGCAACGGTCAGAGTACAGCACTGGAACTAAAACAGAATGGATGGTATAAGCAGAAACTAAAAGATGTAAGAGTAATATTGAGACCACCACAAAGAACAAGGAAGTATTAAAAGATGGAGGATGGTCCCTGCTTGGACATTTGGTGGACAATTTGGAAAGGAAGGAACTCTAGATGCTTTGAGAACAGCAGCCACATAGTGCAGAAAATCAAACTTAACTGTATTAAGCTCTTATGTTTTTGGTGCAACTAGAAACACCCTGAGGATAGACACATTACGTTCCTGTCAAAACAGTAATATGGTTTTGCTCTCTTTTGCTCACTTGTATATATTGTTCCAGTACAACTCATGTATTGTTTTTTTGTTAATACATACATGTTACCTTCTCAAAAAACAAGAGCTCATCAACCCCTTTTTTTACCTTGTCCAAAAATAAGCTACCTGATGCCCTCATATTGCATAAATTCTCCTGGTCTAACAAAACCAAAATATGAAGCATCGGAAAAAAGAATGTGCCAAAACAAAGCTAAATCCAGAACAAAATTACAACATTTTTGGGTGAACTTAATAGAAAATTCAGAATGTGGGTTCACACAGAGATACACTCATATTTTCAATTTCTAAAGCTCCACCTACCAGGGGGGTTGGCAATTCTTAGAGTGGACATGAACAGATACTTCCAAAAGGACGTGGAACGAAATAAAACTAAGAAAAGAAAATCTATTAAGAAATGAAGTAGGTAAAAAGTTACTCAATGTTCAGCACTATGCTTTCACAAGATGTAGAAGGTTCTTTCTCTTTTAGGCAAGTAAGGAGGCAAGTTGTACTTAAGCAATGATGTCCACATCTGTGATGAGAAGACAGAAGAAATAGATGAAAAAAGGAAGTGGTACAGAATGTTTAATCAGATTGTTAATGGGGATCCCAAAAAGAGGAGAAAATAAGAGAAAAAGCTACTTGTCTTTAGTAGACAATGACAACAGGAATTGCAAACACCAAGCCATCAAACTTTTATACAAAACTAACGATAACATAGTTTCCGATTGCAAAAGTCTGGTAAGTTTTTTTTTCATTTTTAACAAGTGGATACCACATCCCCTAAACAGTAGAAGTACCTGATAAAATATTTTATCCTAAGCTTGAAATATGCATCTTATCTAAACATGCAAAAATGGAGACCCCACTAAACAACTAACAACAGTAGGCTTCTTCACCATGCAAAAAATTGATTTTCCTTTATACGCTCTTTTTTCTGCTTTCCTTTTTTACAGCTAACAGCAATTGTATGATTCCTCATTCAGAAAAATCTCATACTCAGAAACTTCAATTAGCTACAGTCCCATTATTACATTTTTAGAGATTCATTGTGTAGCGCGAATGTCTCTCAAGAAATAGCAGACTATCAGGCCAAGCTCAACATTTTTAGGAAGTTAGTTGAGAAATGCAACAAGAACAATTTTTGAGCATAGCAATCACAGTAGTACCCAAGTTACCAGACAATTAAAGTGTAAGTGGAGCGTTGAACTCCGAGTAGCACCCAGAGTAGGTGATTCTTTCGCTAGCCTCAAACTTCAAATACTTTAAAAGCACAATCAAATCTCTAATCATTTCCCTCATGAATGAAACATGTTGATCTCAGTATTTGAACAAAATTAGGAAATAGGGAAAAGGAGCTTACTCGCTGAAACAGAGAGATCCAATCCAATGAAGTTAATTTTGGAATCCGTGAAAGCACCAAAGTCGTTAGGAATTCAAACTTAGGAATTAGGGTTTAGCAATTTACCAAAGGGCTTCGTCTTCGAATTAGTATTTGGTTGAACTGAAATAAACCCTAATTCCGAATGGCGATTAGCACAGGAAAGAAGAAAACGGAATTGATGTTTTGATTTTCCTTGTTATAAAATGATATGATATACTGTCAACCTTATTATTATTATTATTATTATTATTATTATATTATTATATTATTATATTATTATATTGTATTCTGATGTTACTGTTCCTCATTTGACCTTAATTGTCCCTCATCTGCTTCTATCCTGGACGGAGCTTTCCGTCATTTCCAAGGACACTTATCCAGGAGAGGAGGAAAAACAAACCCATATCTTTCTTCTTCTTTTTCTTTCTAATAAAAATTGATAGCCATCATTTTAAATTGGCAAAAAAGACAAATATATTCTCGAACTATCGTAAATGATATGCCGATATCCTCAGTCATATTTTTGAGATATTGATGCTCCCGCTGTCCAAAAACTAGAGCATATATGCCCTTTACTCCAAGTCTTAGAGCAAGGACCTAAGAAAAGAAAGCTAGGGTTTTCAAGCGTTTTTCTAGTTTCCCCAAGAACTTTGTTCTTCCAGATATGTAAGGCGTAATCATTGTATTGGAATAGTTCGTCCTCATGCCCTACATCTAAATTCAATTAGTAAAAATTTGAACTAGGGTTATACCCTTAGTTTCGAGAATTCTTGAGATGAGTTATATTATTGATTTTGAATGCTAAATTCTTGTTCATGAGTTGTTATATATTATACATTGTGATCCTTGAGTTGCTGTTCATCTTTATATTTCATATGAACCCTAATTTCTGAGTTTTGATTGAGAGTCGTTTGAACATACATCTTTTTGTCATAAATAAATTTTGAGAAGTTAAAAGTAAGTTCAAGAGTAAAGCGTAAGCCTAATTTTGAGAAGAGTTTAAGGGAACTATATGATTTCCAAATGTATTATTTTTACATAGAGAAAGAGTATTATTTTGAGAAAAGTAAAGAGTTTTCAGAAAGATTGAGTACATAGTACTTACCTCTTAAAGAGGTCCTTTGGGAACTTACCTCAACCAGAGAGTATTTTTACATTGAGCATTGAGTTATATATATATATATAGGAGTAGTATTGGGCACTGATATGGGGAATAGTTCAGAGAACTCATATTTCCCATAAACCACATACCTAATGAGTGGTAGATTTACAAATATTTGAGGCTTTTTTAGTTAAATAATTAGTGTTCTCAATGCCCAATTATGTCCTATTCTGATGATATTTTGATGATTTGTATCTATAAAGGCTAAGGGACAAGACAAGGATGAATACTTGAAAGAATGGCCAAAAACAGGAAAAGAAGTGCAAACTCCACACCAGTAGTCGCCTAGTCTGAAGGGTGGATCGCCCAGCCTGACCTCACCTAAAGTGACAATGCTCATAATTGAAGATGTTCAAGGCAGTTCAACGAACTAACGAGCGAAACAGCGACTCGCCGAAGTTGAAGGGAAAACTAAATGACCATCATCGAAGGTGACAGGACTTGGATGAAATATGAAGGCTTAAAAGATGAACAAAGGTGGTACTCGGTGATTCGCCAAATGTGTAAGACAAACTCAAACGAGTTCGCTGACTGAGGTTCAAATACCTGAAGCCTAAAGTAAGAGAAAGGTGAGCTAAGGAACATACGACAAGCCACCGAATCTGCTTGGCGAGTCCTACTAATGTCACAGAATTGGTCACTAAGTGAATTTAGGGCTAAATTTTGGAAAACTATAAATAGCCCAAAGGAGAGAGAAAATGTATCAGATTCTTAGAATAATATTTCAATTCCTAATTTTGTATAAGTTTTTAGAGAGAAGAACTTTTGAACTCTTAGATAAATATTCTTAGTTTTGGGGTTTTAACTTCCACTCTTAGATTTGACAATTGAAAGTTGAAATCAAAGTAGGTGTTGATTATTATTGCTTAATTTCATCACATCCATGGTTGCTCTCATGATATGTATAATTTCTTTACTTTTTATGATGTGTGGCTAAAACCTCAACTCTAGGGGTATAATTATGGGGTTGGGTGTTGATTTAATGTAATAGGTATTGTATTTTGCTCTATTTTATTGTTGTTCATTCATGAATTTGGACTAATTAGCATGGAGTTAATTCATGGGTTAAGATTGCAAACTTAATCCTAGTTTAGATCTTTGGTTGGTGCTCGAAAGAGATCAATTAGAGTGGGTAATTAGTTTAATGCATGCAATTTAGGTTTGATGTCTATGATTTTCTTGAAAGAGAAATTATGGGTCGGATCTATTTGTCTGCTTGAAAGAGATATTCCATAAGGTAATAGTTGATTTATAATTCACATAGATGAGACCAGAAGGAGATTCTATGAATTAATACTATGAGATCGAAAGAAGATTAATGTCATCGATGATGACCTAGCATATCCATGATTGTTTAGCACTATTGAGAAACATAATTACCCCTATGTGACATCAATTCCAATCCTCGTATTCTCTTAATAATTTTTTTAGGATAATTTGAGTGCTATAAAAAATAGTACCGCTGCCGTGGAGTGATGGCTAAGAATTCTAGTTGAGAAATTAGTTTGTAAATTTATTCAGTTGTAGTAGATTGTTGTTTAGCGTTGTGGTTTATTGAATCGCAAGTGTAAAACATGAGTGATCGTGGTAGCGACAACGATATTTACTTCGGGAAAAATAATGATACGGGTGACTTGAATGACATGCACATGAACGTCATTCAAACTACAGGAGCTATCCGGATGCTACAGTTGTGTTCGAGGGTTTAGCTCATGAGGATCCTTATGAATACCTTCAAAATTTTGTGGATATATATGGGCATTCGTGTTCAAGAATATCTCACAAGAGTCCATAAGGTTGAGATTTCCCGTTTTCTTAGACAGAGGAAGCTACAAGATGGTTCGTGTGATTGCCAAATGATTATATCACTTCTTGGGAGGAATTGATCGAAGCATTCTTAGAGAGATTGTTTCCTCCCTCGAAAAAGGTAAAGCCTAGGGATAACATCCAAAATTTCAAAAGAATTGGAGGTGAACCTCTACATGAGACATGGTCGCAACACATGGTGTTTTGGACAATTTGCTGCTACAATACTTCTATTGTAGCCTTGATTCAGTCAACAAGGGCTTGGGTGATCAACTTATTTAAGGTGGGCTGATGCGACAACCGTTCGACATAACAAAGATATTGCTAGATGATAGTACAAAAGTGAACCGAGCATGGCATACTAGAGAGGATCAAGTATATTCTCAACAATGAGGAAAAAGCAAGGAGCAAATCGAGAAGGATCATGAGCGCGATGAAAACATGGCTAAAATAATGACTCAACTCAACTTGCTATCCAAACATGTCATGAGAGGTGAATCGAAAACAATCAATGCGGTTGTAACAAGTAGTGGGTAGTGTCCGGAGGATGCCAAGTTTGAGGCATTATACAATGAATAAATGAACTATTTGGGAAATCAATTGGGAGGTTCTCATCCTACCTACCCAAAACAAGGTGGCAACCAAGGTTGGAACAAAGATAGAGATAATGGTTGGATGGATGGGAGAGATCGAGATGTCAATTGGAGAGATAGGAAAACTGAAAAAGATAGGTATGTCCCGCCTCATGATCGCCCAAAACCAAAAGAACCAGCTGGGCTAGAAGGAAACCGTATGGAAGAAATACTAACAAGGATCTTCAACAAGGTTGAAGGGTCCGACAAGGTATTGAAGGATTTGAAAATTGACTTCTCCACCTTGACTCAAATGGTGACCTCTCATTTAGTGTCAATCAAACAGCTGGAAATTCAGTTATGTCAACTCTCCACTCATCTCAATCCAAGGAAAAGGGAATGTTGCCTAGTGACACCGTCCCAAACCCCAAAAATGATGGTTGTTGAGTAAGAATTGATTTGTGCCTTGACGTTAAATAAGACATTTCTTGGGAGGCAACCCAAGTTTATTTTATTGCTTTCAATAATGTATGTTGTGAGTGTAGGTTGAAAAGAAGTCAAAATGTTGAGGAAGGTAATTTAGGCGATGCTAAGACCGAGTCGGCGATCTGCCGAAAACATTGTGCGGACATCTTCATGTCCGCTTTCTGGGCTGAAAAATTGGAAAAAAGTATACTGTCAACTTTGGCGATCAGAGCTTCAATCGGCAATTCACCAAAGTGTACTAAGTGGACTCCATCAAGTTCGCTAAATCGACCTTCATGTATTCGTTCAGGCCTCATCAACGAGTTTTAGCTCTTTCTGTGATTCGGTGAATGCGTTCGCCGACGTTAGTCGCAGTTCACCGAGTGGGTCTGAGTTAAATAGGCCAAGAGTCTTTTCAAGATCTAAAAGAAAACCTTTCTTGCTTTTAGGTGTTTTTTTTCCCTAAACCTCCCCATACCTTTGTTTTAGTGATTGTGTGCCTCTTTTGCATGATTTCACTTGCCCGGAGTGTAGTGAGTTGATAGATCATCAATCCAGACCCCTCTTCCTTGAATTTGTGCTTTGCTATCATCTATGACGTTGGTTTTTGAATTATATCTTGTTATTAGTTCTAGAAATTGATACTTTTGATATTGACTTAGCATTATTGATGGTATCTTGCTATTTAATTTGCAAGGGTTATGCTAAATATAATGTATTGCATTGTGCCTATGAGTTTGATAATACATTTTATGTCTGAACTTGCTAAAATTTATTATGTTGTTTAAAAGTTGGAATTGAACCGTTGAATGTACTGGGTTTAGATTAAATTGAGTATGGGTGAAGTCTGTTTAGCGCAGTGTTACCCCGAAAGCCTATATTTGCCCAATGATAGATAGATTGACGGCTTTCTTAAGGGAAAATTGTTAATTTGGGCAATTCTTTGTGGAACTTGGGGGAAGTCTGAGTACCCATGGGTAGAAAAGCATGTAAGAATGTAAAATAATTGGGTATTGTTGTGTATTGGTGTTGAAATTGTGAAACTAGGCACTGGGCTGAAAATTACCTATTTAGCAGGCTTGTCTTAGCTCCCCAAGGTGATTAGGAAAATCACTAAATAAGTTCCAGACCACCTTCTATGCTTGAATATTTGACCTGGGTACTATTCCATTCGATGAGTTTATCTTAAATCGCTGAAACCCACTCGGCGTATCGCCAAGAGAGATTGAACATCGCCCTATATGCTTGTTCATTTTAATTTTGTATTGTCATTTTTAATGGACTTATCTTAGTTTGTCGAAACCAATTTGGTGAATTGCTGAGTTAGAGATGAATCCACCTTCTATGCTTGATTTCAATTCACTTGTGCACTGTCAACTTCGACGAGCTCACCTGATCTCGCCTAACTTGTTAGGCAAATCACCTTCCTAGTCGGTGAGCCTTAAAACTAGTTTTGAATTGTATTACTTTTGCATTTGATTTCAAATAACCTTCACCGAATCTGGGTTTAAATGATTGTGCCCTGCAGGAAATGGCTAGAACCAAAAGAAAAAGAGTCATAACTTCCAACACAAAGTCAGAAAGAGAGTCTCGCCCTCCTACCCCGATGAAAAAGAACAAGGGGATTTCTATCAATGAGCCATCTAAGGCTCCCCGCCAACAACAAACCACTTCACGCTCTTCTACGCGCTTGAGTGAGCATCCAAAGAAGGTTGTTGCTAGAAAAAGGATGGACATCCGGTCTAAGTTGGTACTGCCTCAACAAGCTCAGTCCCATGTCTCCCATGTTCTCCAAGGGCCCTCAACAGGCTCAAGGCAGCTGGAGAATGTACGATTCTTGAGGAGAGACGACTCCCCATGGATGAAATTATGAGTGACTACCTAACTATTTGGGACACAATAGAGTTTCATGGGTTCAAAAGGTTCACGAGAGCCCGAACTCCTTATGTCTCGGCATGGGTAAGAAAATTCTATGAGGCCTATGCAAAGGCCTTACCAAAGAAGAGAAAGGGCACTGTTTGAAATCCCTTGGAAGAAGTAGAGGTTCATGGCAAGATGGTGCAATTCCACGCAGGTGCCATCAATGATGTTTTGGGTACCAAAGGCACTAGGGCTGATCACTACAAGCTCCAAATGAAATAGGGGCTAGATGCACTAAAGGGTTGGCTGGCACCCCTCTTTTTTGATATCTCTTCTCCATGGATGGTTGATGGTGCTAGGATAGAAAAAAAGGATATGAACATCCCCTCCATATATTAGTTTGGCTTCATCAGTAGCAATCTCATGCCGTCCTAGAATGAATCCATCCTCAAGCACCCGAAGGCCTTCTTAGTTGGTAGCATCATGGACCGCACAAAGATCCATGCAAATGGGATTATTGTTGAAGATATGTTGATGTGCGCTCGTCAAGAGAAGACTTCTATCCTATTCCCAGTCTTGATTACACAGATGTGTGAGGTTGCGAAAGTCCCTTTCAAGGAGAAGATTGATGTTAGGATCACCCCGACCTCCTCCAGTGACATTCGGAGGATTGAAGTAGATTACTTATGGGATGATGCGGCTCAGAGGAAGCCGCCACGACCAGTCACTACACCCGTAGTTGATCTTTCCACTCTTGAGGGCGATATCACTCAATCTGCTCCTTCTTTGGAGCCATCAGGTATACCCCAACCTTCTTCTGTGCCATCTACTTCCACATTTGTGATCTGTAGTTACATCTATTTTCCATTCAAGAGTTCTTATGCGTTTCCACGCCCCTTGGAGACCCTGAAAAATGGACAAATTCCTTTTCTTAGGAACACATACAAGATTTGTCACTACAAAAAGGATAATGGTAACCCTACCATTAACTACTTCATTTATGAATTTCATAGTAATAGAAATACATGTCCTACCAAGATGTAATTTGGAACTTGCTATCCTCTTGCCTAGCAGGCAAAGATTTACCTCCGTGGAAAGGATGATTCATTTGGATCGACATGAGAGTCCAACTACATTTCCAGAGTCCATGTTGTATATTTGAAAGAGGTTGACCTCCTTGCTTCTCTCATGGTTCACTCCTCTTCCCACCGAGCCATTTTTCTCCCGACCCCTTTGAACCAGGCCATGATATACCAAATAGGTAACCTTGTCCGGTATACGGATGTGAGGCTAACGAGGGTTGAGAAGGATATGCCCAATTTGGTTGATCGGGCTATTGAGGCTGCATTACTCATGTTAGAGCCCACCTGGTGGCGTTTCAAAATACTTTGACTTCATATGGTGATAGGTTAGATAACCTCAAAGCTAGGATGAAGACTAGGGAGAAGAGTGAGGGTAGCTCAACTGAGTTGACTTCTATAAGGCTGGGCTCATGACTGTTAGGGCTGATGTGGACCAATTGAGGTCTACCGACATCTATATGCTTTGTGGTAAGGTTCCCTTTCCCGATGCGCCTGAGTTTGTACCTGTTTCTATGCCGATTGTTGAGGTTTCTACTAGTGTTGTTGAGCAGCCTAGTGTGGTGGATGATACTGTTGTTGTTGATAAGAGATAAGATGATGGGGCTAATAATGATTTGGATGAGGAGACTGATGAGGAGGAGATACAGAGAGAGGATAATGAGTAACCAATTTATATAACACTAATGAGACTGCAAGATACTGAAGAGACACTAGTGCATGCTATGATGGAGAGATTTCGTGTAGATACCTCCGCAGACAGTACTAATGGGGTATCTTCAGACCCTATTATACCTCCTTCAGATTTGCCGAGCACTGATGCCCCGATTAAGACTACTGTGTGGCCTCCTGTTATTATCTTACTGGGCACTAATGCCTAGGATGATGTTGTCCCCTCTGAGACCCAAGATCTGAGAACTCTGATGAGTGGTAGATTTACACTCATTTATGGTCAATTTAGCTCAATAATTGGTGTCCTCAATGCCTAACTTTTTCCTTTTCTAATCAAATATTGATTATTTTCAGCTATGAAGGCAATTAGACAAGGCATGGATTAGAGCTTGAAAGAATGGCCAAAAATACAAAAGAAGTGCAAAATGAACATTGTTGATCGCCTAGCATGAAGGGTGGATCACCGACTAAGCTAGACTTTGCCTAATCTGATAGTGCATAGAACTTATGTCTACCAAAGAAGGTCCGCGAAATCCACTAGAAAATGCGATACGCCGAATGAAAAAGGCAGATCTGAAGCACATCACCCAAAGGGACAGTGTGCAAGACAAATATTTAATGCTCGAACGACAAACTAAGGTGATATTCAGCAATACTCCAAACGAGAAAGGCTGACCCAATCGAGTTGGCCAACTGAGGCTCAAACACCTAACGCCTAGAGCATCACAAAAGCGAGTAAGGGAATGAAGGGAGATTCACCGAGTTAGTTAGGCGAGCCTGAATAATGTCGGCGAGTTGGTTCCGAAGTGGATTTTTAGGCCAATTTTTGGGAAAATATAAATAGCCCAAATGATAGAGTTTTGTGAGAGTTCGATTAGTGAGTTGAACTACTGAGTTCAGGAGAATGTTGAGTGAGAACACTTTACTTTTTAGAATACTTTTTCTAGTCTTGTTGGGGTTTTACAATTTGAATCTTGAATTCAATAATTTGACGTTAAATCCAAAGTGGGTTTACTCTTAATTGCTTGATTTCAAGTTGCTCGTGGCTGCTTTCATGGAAGGTATACTTTCTTTACTTTTTGTCATGGGTGGCTATAACCCCAAGATATAAGGGGTGCTCTAATGGGGTTTGGTGTTAATTTAATGTAGTGGGTATTGTGCTATGCTCTGTTTTGTTGTTGTTCATGCATGAATTTGGTCTAATTATCATGGGGTTAACTGAAGGGATAAGGTTGCAAGCTTACTTTTTTCTTCCGATCTATGGTTGATGCTCGAAAGAGATTAATTGAAGTGTGTAATTAGTTCAATACTAGCAATATAGGTTTGATGTCCTTGACTTGCTGGAAAGAGAGGTTATGGGTCAGAGTTAATTACCCTATTCGTGAAAGAGGGAATAGAGTAAGGTAGTGGGTTGTTTAGAATTGGCATTAGATGAGATCTAAAGGATATTCTAGGCATAGATTCTTTGAGATCGAAAGATGATTAGCGTCACTAAAGATGACTTAGCCTATTCATGTATGCACATCACTATAGATCAGCTCATTTACTCCTATATGACATTGATATCCAATCCTCACACGCCTAGATTTCTTGTTAACTCTTGATTTCGTTCAAATTTTAGTTTAATTGCGATAATTAACAAACCTTTATATTAAGTTGGTGGTACCATTCACTCAATTGTTCTTACAATTCCAAATGAGTTAATTTAAATTTCAAATCTCTCGATAAAGAATTATCCACGATATACCATTCCCTGTGGGATTCGACCCTGACTATTCGTTGGGATTTAACTAACTACAATCGCTCACTCTTTTAATAGGTTTTGGAGGGTGATTTGAGCGTTATAAAAAATGGTGCCGCTGCCAGGGAGTGGTAGTTGAGAATTCTAATTGAGAAGTTAGATTTTAATTTGGTTTATTTGTAGTAGAGTTTTTGTTTTGTGTTGTTATTAGCTGATTTGTAGGTTGAGAAGATGAGTGACCATGAGAGTAGCAATGATAGTCACTATGGTCAAAATGACAATATGGGTAACTTAAAAGACATGCCCGTTAATATCTTTCAAGGCATGGGAGCAATTCGAATACCTCCTACAACCGGGAGGGTCGTGTTTCACATCACCGAAACTATGATTCGATTGCTCCAGATGAAAGGAATTTTTGGAGGTCTAGCTCATGAGGATCCCCATGAGCACCTTAAGAATTTCAAGGAGGTGTGTGGAACATTTGAATTCAAGAACATCTCCCAAGAATCCGTAAGGTTGAGACTATTTCCATTCTCTATAACGGGAGAGGCTACAAGATGGTTGACAAAATTGCCAAATGATTCTATTACTTCGTGGGATGTGCTAACTTCGATGTTCTTGGAACGATTCTTTCCACCCTAAAAAATGGTTAAACTTTGTCTCCAAATACAAAATTTCAAAAGTCTTGGAGGTGATACCTTGCATGAAACATGGTTGAGGTTCAAGAAGTTACTCTTGCAATGTCCAACGCATGGTGTTCTTGACAATTTGCTGCTGCAATACTTTAATTAGAGCCTTGATTCAGTCAATAAAAGTGTGGCGGATCAATTAGTCCATGGTGGATCAATGAGACAATTGTATGAGGTAGCTGCATTATTGTTAGATGATATGAATAAGGTCAACCGAGCATGAAACACTAGGGAGGACCAAGCACCCCTTCTACAAGTGGGCTTGAGTAAGAAACAAATCGAAAGGGACCATGAAAGAGATGAAAACATGGCCAAAATGATTACCCAAATTGATTTGTTGTCTAAACATGTCATCGGAGGTGGA
>JAJONR010001822.1:0-132342 GCA_029582245.1 Solanum etuberosum | reverse complement strand
TAAATAATTATATATATATATATATATATATATATATATATATATATATATAAATTGTATTATTTTTAATGTAATTTCTAAATTTTTTAAAAGTTAAAAGTAAAATCATAAAATTTATCATTCAAAATTTGTTAAGACTCAAATAAATGTATCTCTTTCCTCATCCTTGAGTAACTCCTAAATGAAGCGATATTTTTTCAAAGAATGTCACTTCCCAAAACAACATTCCAAAGCAAGCACCATTGTGCGCAATTTAAAACCCAAGCGAGGCTAAAATATTTGACAAAAAATTTAAGACTTATCGTTATTATGTTGGTGGAGGCAAGATACTTTTACAAACTCTTAAACAAAGGAGGGGACAAAGTTATTATGTTGGGTAAATTGGCGTACTCCGAAAGACTTTACGTATTGTAAGTGTTTTAGGATTGAGGAGGTTATACGTGCTATCGGTGGATAAGAAGGGGAAGAACGACCAGACACGATAAGATTCTGCTGGAACTTTGAAAAAACAGTGACAAGGCAAATGTGTAGTGATTGACTAGGTTGTTTAATGCTATTTTAAGACGGCAAAAATGCCCGACAAATGAAGGTGAAGTACAATGATTCCATTTACAAGAACAAATGAATATTCAAAACTATAACAATTATAGGGGTATTAAATTGCTAAGACATAGTGGTGGAGACGAGGGTGAGAAGAAAGGTGTCCATTTTCGAGAATCAATCTAGATTCATGTTAGGGTAATCAACTACTGAAGTCATTCATCTTGTGCGGAGACTAGTGGAGAAACGTAGGAAATTGAAGGACCTACATATGGTGTTCATTGATTTTGAAATAACTTATGAAAGTCTCGAGAGATGTCATCTAGAGGTGTTTGAAGGCTAAATGTGTCCATATGATTTATATTAAGCGATAAAGAATATGTATGATGGAGCCAAGATTCAGATTAGAACGGTGGGAGGTGACTCAAAATATTTTTCAGTTGAGATGGGGTCATATCAGGAACCAGTTCTGAGCCCTTTCTTATTTGTCTTAGTGATGGATGAGTTGACGGGGTCTATTTAAGATGAGGTTCAATGGCGTACGTTATTTGTAAATGACATAGTATTGATTGATGAGATACGGGACATAATTAATGATAGGTTGGAGGTTTGGATATACATTCTGAAGTCAAAGGGTGTAGGTTAAGTAAGACAAAAATAGAATATCTAGAGTGCAAATTCAGTGTTGCGTTGGATAAAGCAGACGTGGAAGTAAGGTTTTCCACACCGATTATTACCAAGAGAGAAAGTTTAAATTATCTTGGGTCTGTCATCCAAGATAGTAGGGATATTAACGATGGTGTCACACATCGCATTGGAGCGACTCTGATGAAATAGAGACTTGCCTCTGGAGTCTTGCGTGATAAGAAGGTACTACTAAAACTTAAATATAAGTTCTATACAGTGATGGTTAGACCGTCCTTGTTGTAGAGATGGAGTGTTGGTTATTCAAAAACTCATATATTCAGAAAATACATGTTTCAGAGATGAGGATGTTAAGATGGACGTGTGAGCATATTGTTGACACCCAATTTTAACCCTCATTTGTTCTAATTCATATTTTCGAGCTTCTATATTAATAATAAATATAATCACCTTATTTTAACTACTATTTCACTATTATTATCATTTTGTCATCGTTATCATACTCTTATAATTATTGTTAAAATTGCATATTTTAATATTGGATTACTATGATCACTTTTTTTTTACTTCCCTTTTTCTTAAATAATTGTTTGTCTTCATCTTATTTTTTTAAAAATTTCGTACTTATTAAATTATTTATAAGTTCATATTTGTATAGATATTTCATATGAGCGTAAAATTATAATGTCAATATCTTATTTCGTATATATTTATGCTCATCACATAATATATATGTACATATTATATTAATTATTAAGTTAGAAGTCTAAATTAATTTAAAAGAAAGAAGGGAATCACTGTTTTCTCCACATTTTGATTAATAATAATTTTGTATAAAGATCCTTTTCTCATATTAGGATACATCATGTCTTTAAATACTAGCTTCTTTATATACTTATATAAACTCTTATTTTTATATCTTATAAGATTTCTTTTTAAATTAACTTAAGTCCGGTCGGTTAATCGTTTTAATACGGATTTTAAAGAATGCCTTATCTCTTCCCTTTAGGATTAATTGAACTCTTATCTTAGAATCTCTAATTGGTTAGAAGACCTTAAAATGAAGTCAATTTATAAAAAAATTAGGTGTCCTAACTCACCCTTGTAATAGTTAGGTGGCGACTTCTTAAGTTAATTAATTTTGAAATCACCAATATGTTGTATACTAATTTGACTTTGGTTAAAATTGAGTATAACACATACTATGAGTGACACGAAAAAAAATGAGGTTATCCCGGAGAAGGTGTGAGTGACCTCTGTAACAAGCAAGTTGAGTGAAGTGACATTGAAATGATTTGTGCATGTCTAGAAATGGAGCACCTATGCCCAGTAAGGAGGCGTGTGAGGCTTATTGTAGGTACATGGAGGACTGGGGGTAAATCGAAAAAAGTATTGGAGAGAGATGATCACCTAGGCCATGACGCAACTTCATTTTACTGAGGACATGAATTTAGATAGAAAAGATTGAATGTCGCGTATTAGGGTAGAATGTTAGAAGGGATAAAATGTTGTTTTCCCTTGCGAAAGTTTAGTGCAAGTTGTAAGACTAGTTATACCCTTGTAGTTCTTGTCATGCGTTGCTTATTGTATTTCAATTATCACACTATTTGTTGTTGTTATTATTTCTTTCTTATAGATATTGTTTTTCTTATTGAGTGTTATGCTTTCTCCATGATTTTCTTTTTTTTTACTTGGGTTTGATGCACTTGAGCCGATGGCCTTTCAAAAATAATCTCTCCACCTCCATGAGATAGTGATAAAGTCTACATATACTCTAACCTTCTCAGATATGTTGTTGTATATCGCTGGTGTTTAATGCTTGTTGGCCAAACACCTTTAATAATTAAAAAAAATATTTTTTGAAAAAAAAGAGTGTTTTGTCTTTAAAAAAACTTGACTAAAAATGTGTTGGGAGGAAAATTAGGGGTGTCAAATGGGAGGGTTGGGTTGATATTGGAGATATTAAAATGGATTGAAATAGAAATTGAATTGGGTCCTGACCCACTCAAGTTTACTTTGGGCTCAAATGGGTTGGACTGCAATGGGATTAAAAATGGGTTGGGTCTTGACCCGTCCAATTTGACCCGCTTAATCTCAATAATTTTAATATATTATTATTTAAGTTTATAACCACAATTTGAATTTCAACTAAAGAAAATTTTAAAAAAGAAGTTACGAATAGATAGATAAATCCTAAAAGATATAAAATAGATAGTAATTCATACTTTTAATATACGGACATACATTACATCAATGCAAATAAAGAATCTTAAAACGGGTTGAAATTGGAAATTAAATTGGGCTCAATTGAGGATTCTCTTACAATAGGTTAGGACTTGAATGAGTTGAGATTAAACCAATTTAAATCATCTCGAGCCCAACCCTTAAAATTATTTACGAGTTACCTACAATTTTGCTCAATTTTGACACCTCTAAGGAAAACCTTACTAAAATTACTATGATTACATTTTTAGTCTGTTTGGTCAAAAATTTAAACTTGTTATTGTATACAATGAACATTATAGAGATACAGGACAAAAGACAAAAAGAAAAGGAGAAGTATTTTTAATAGCAAGAAAAATATTTTTTAGCTATTGGAAAGAAATTATACTTAAAAAAAAATTATTTTTTCTAGGAAATCTTCTTTACCAAAAAATTTGTACTTATTTAATTACTCATTAATTAACCTACGTGGCACTTAATTATAACTACAACTACCTTCGCCTCTTTCCTTTTTTTATTTAACTATGTTTATAATAATTAAAGATCAACATATGGACATTAGCAGTGTGGCATGAGATCACAGGGACAAAAATTCAAAACAATGTGATCATCAAAGTTCTGGACAGAATCAAAGTGAAGCATTGGAAACAATTCAAGAAGGAAATTATGGCAGCTATATCTGGAGCAATCCTATACCACACTTGGAGAGTTAGGAATTGGAAGAAGTTCAAAGGGATAAAAGTTCATACAGATGAGGCAGCACTACAGATAAAGAAGGAGATTATCTTTACTTGAAAGCACATAATTGTAGGTTTTTTATTCGGCATTTAGTTTTTGAATTTCGTTGGAGGCCTATTTCTGTTAGCAGAATTGGTGCTCTTTAAGGTGTAATTGTTTTTGGTGGTATGATAATCTTTTATCGTTGTTAAAAAAATAAATCAATATATACATAAGTGCATATTTTAAAGTTTAACTAAATAAAAACAAAAAAAAAAACTTAACCTTTGATAAAAACTATTTAAAGTTATTTTTCTATTTAAATATTACTAATTGCATAATGAATTTCAAATTCTTAATACTATATCATCTCATATATTCACACTCCAAAAAACTTTTTTTTTTTAAAAAAATGATCAAACACAATTTATTTATCAAATACTAAAAATAAATAAATAAATAATACTTTTAGAATGAATTTATCTAAAGCAAATAGATTTTCAAAATAAGATTACTTTTTAAAAGTTTTATCCTTCTTCTTTCTGAAAATTACAGGATCACGAAACGAATGGTCATATAATTACAGGTTAATTTGAACGGCGACTAACGGCGTGCCGGCAAACAAGAAATTATGAAAGAGTTAGTGGGTCCCACTTTCCTGCTGTGAAGTTTCTCTCTGTCTGCAGTTAATCGGTCACCATTCTCAGATCTTCACATGCTCCTTCTTTTCTTCTTCCGATTCAGCTCAACCACTCTTCGCCGGCAGGATCCGACCCGATAACAGTCAAGCTTCCTCGACCGGACCTTAGCTTCGCTTGATCCGAATTCAGGTCAGTTACTTTCGCTCACTGCTTTTAGTTCAAAGTGAAATTGAAGAGTCATTGGTTGAAATGTCTGATCGAGCACTGTGTTTGTTGTAATTGCTTTGTTGAAAATGTGAAGATCATCCATTCCAGGGACTAGGCAGTTGGAGAGTGAGTGAGGAAAACTAAAAATGCTGCGTATACCGGCTACAATTGAGGAACAGTTGGTACTAAAAGCAATTAGAGAAGAATGTCCCTGGGAGAATCTTCCGAAGCGGCTTCAGTCCACGTTAAATTCCAAAGAAGATTGGCACAAAAGGTTCGTTTTCATTTTTCCAAAAACATGTTTATAGTGGAGCCACTGCTTTTGTCCAATTATGTTGTTGGAAGTTATTATTAATAATTACATTAGTTCAAGTAAGCATGTTTATGTTACTCCGCGAGTTATGACACTTTGATTCACTCTTGTGTCTCGTATCAAAACAAAGGGCGAAAGATTTCAAATACGTTTATGTTGAAGACATAATTAAGTAAATAGAAGTGTCGAATCTAATAGTTTAAGCCTTTACACTTCAACATAGTACTAGAGCAGAGTTTATGGTTTCAAATCTCATCACCATCCTTCGTCAAAATTTAAAATAAATCACGTGCTTGACCCATGTGAAAGAATAATGCCGGCTGGCACATGATGGCGTGAGTTGAAGATCTAATTGAGTAAATTAAAGTGTGTCAACTCTAACCGATTAAGCTTTAAAATGAGGTGTTATGCTGTTCAACAATTTCAATGAAAGAAAATATGTTCAGTCGGGGACTTTAGGATGATGCAATGCAGTCAACTTTCTAGCAATCTATTAGAACTTTTGTAGGATATATTGACTTCAGGTAAAACTTTTTGTATGGCTGTCTGCAATTAAGTTTGAAGTTAACAAGTGTACATGAGGCTATCACTCTTGAGTGAACTTGTTATGATGTGTAATGAGTATGGAATAATTGTGTTTACTATGACTGTCTAGGTTTATTTGAAAGTGGAATGCTAAACAATTGTGAGTGGTGAGATGGTTCCTTTTCTTGACATTAATGTTTTGAGGTCTGGTGTTAGTTTTAGGAGGTCCACCTGCTATAACATTTCATGAACACTCTATTTGAACTTTAAGGATAGAGTTTGATCCCAATAATGTGCATTTTGTGATCATTAATCCACTTCTGTTTTATTTTATTGTTGTTTAATATCGTGGACTCACTATAAGTTGACTATTTGTTCGCTGGACCTTCCGCAATCCTCTTCCTTTATTCTGACTTGGACCGGCTATGCCACCACTCACACAAGTGAATTCATATAGAGAACCCCTAAATGGGTCCAAATAGGGGGTGATATATTGAGGATTCATACGGCCGGTCCAAACTCGTTCAGGATTGAGGATTAGCTTATCAATTAATTAATAGGATTTACATTGTGACAAGATAAGATATAATACAGCAATATCTTGGTTCATGAGGCTTTGAATTAGGTTAAAGCGAGATAAGAGAGACCACTCTAATATCTTGTTTCATTAAGTTTTGAATCAGGTTTAGTATTTTTGTTGTGTACGAAGATCAATAAGAATGATCATTTTTCTATTTATTAGAATTTGGAATACATAAACTGATTCAGGGCTAAGCATAATACTTGTAAATGTTTCATTATAAACATTTCTTTGCTCAGGGATCATCACCTGCTATTCTTGCATTTAGTAATTTACTTTGCTTATTTTCTACGGAATGGGCTTTATGCAGGATAATTGAACATTGCATAAAAAAGAGACTCATGTGGAATACTTGCTTTGCTCGTAAAGTGTGTAAAGAAGCTGAATACTATGAAGAAATGTTGCGGTATCTCCGAAGGAACTTGGCGGTGTGTATTGCGTGGAAATTGTTTCTAAAGTTGTTGATTTATATACTACTCAAAAATAAGTCGTACTTTGAGAATTTAGTGGCAATAAAAGAAGAAGAAAAGATGTTTTTAACTATTAATATAGTTTTTCTCCTTAAAAAGTTCTTGTTCTATTCAAGAAGAAGACATTTTTTGGGTTTCCTATCCTGATTAATAAGTGGATAGAGTTCCAACTAAAGAAGCTATGCACTTTTCAGTGTTTCAATCAGTTTATTTTTCTTACATGACATGTCTTACATTTTGGAATCAGTATTCATGTGATATATCTTCAACTTAGATAATCATCTGCTTTTTGTGACTCAAGAGTGTGCATAGCTCCATAAGTTCTTACTTAGGGAATATTAAAAATGTGTGTCGTTTTAATCGTGAATTATCTTTTAAATTTTACAATGTATTGGTTTCACAGATACAAATTGCAAGTCATTAGGAAGTCATAAAGTAAGCTTGTTTTTGTTGTGAGAGATGGTAATCAAAAGATTTAAACAAAGACAATATTTAACATCATTTACTGAACAAGAAAGACTTACGACAACTGTTTCATTTTGTCTCTTTACTTGTTTCTTTCATTTTTTCTGTGTGGGGGTGGGGGAGAACTAAAAAGAATTGTGTTGGAAATTTTGGGCCTAGGTAGGACTCTTGCTTGTGGACATAAGTACATACATACCTACATAGACTCGTTCATCCTTTGATCTTGGTTCTTTGTTTTTTTATTTGTTCTCTATTTTGTTCTTAATGCCTTAATGCTTAAGAAGCATCCAATTCTGTACCGAGTTGATGCACTCTCTGCTAAATTAGTTCTTATTAATCTCCTGATATTAAAGATGACATGTCATTGATTAGAGAAGTTATTAGTAGAAGAGAGAAGAATTAGAGTAAGAGAAGTCCAGCTAAAGATAAGGAGAACTTTTAGTCAAATGTTGATTCTTTGTTTCCTTCAAGACCTGTGAAAGTTATACCTTGGATATGTACCTTAGGACTAATGCAGAATAATTTAATGTCATTATGTTCTATTTGCAGCTTTTTCCATATCACCTAGCGGAGTATGTTTGCCGTGTCATGAGGGTGTCTCCTTTCAGATATTACTGCAACATGATTTTTGAAGTCATGAAAAACGGTATAGCCTCCTATCATGTTAGTTCAGAATTGACTATTGAGGGTGTATAGCGTACTTGGATTATGTCCTAAATTCTCTTTGCTTAAGATGATTGCACTTTTCAACAAAAAAACTTATGTCTTCCCTCTGGGCATTTGTGCAAGTTTATATGCAGCTGGAATGCTTGCACCTTTAATTACTTATTTGAGGCTAGTATTCTGGAAGAGAACTCTTTGAATGGGCTTAATAGTTCTATTGTGCTTATGATCCAGGATCGGCTGCTCCCCCCTTTCTGACTACTGCAGTATGAGCATTCTTGTCAGGAATGCTGGTCATTAAAGTCTGTGTTCCTCTTGTACACATTTTTGCGCAATCGTTGTAAAAGCTGGCTGTCCATCTCATTTTGACACCATTTGATTAGGCATGGAGCTTAAGATATTAGTTCTTATTAGTTTGACTTGTGTATTATATTAGTAGTAATGGATAACAATATTGAAGCGATGGTTAACAAGTCAGTTAGATGGAGAAATACATCAGTTTAAATGACTGCATAGTTAAATATCTAGACTCTTGAGATAATATTGTTAGTCGAGTAAGTTAATTTTTTTGGACATCTCAAAACAGATAGGATGTGATTTAAATTGATATGGAGGGAGCATTTACTCATCTTTAATAAGCTATTCTACATTTCTACTTGTGTCATATGCACTATGTTGCCCTATATGGTCTCTTTATTAAATACTACTTAACATGTGCCGTCGAAGAATTATTTGGTGTTTACTGTCAAATGTTTATACCAAGATTTCTGGCAGTTTCCTGCATTTGACTGTTCTTCAATGTCATAATTCTATGGATTAGAAGTGTTACCATGTACTTCTTGCTCCAGACACTTAGATTCTCCACAGAAATTTCAGGTTCTTTGCAATTAATGCCAGTCTAATGGGGTTCTGACTCTCTGTTATGATGAATGCAGAGCAACCCTATGATAGCATCCCAAATTTTAGTGCTGCAGATGCCTTACGGCTTACTGGAATTGGAAGAAATGAATTTATTGACATCATGAACAAGTGCAGATCTAAGGTATTGTCAAAAAAACTTACCAGTGTTCGAATTTATCGCGACAGATTTTCAGAAAGGTTATGATGTTCCATGAAAGCAGGCTTTTTTAAACTTATAATATTCAAGGAGTAGAATAGAAAGTCAAAGTACTGCTGGAAGTTGTTTTTTGGAGGGTTTTGTAGGGTTTAGAAAGTCAGAGTACTGCTGGAAGTTGTTCTTCTTGGGAGGGTTTTGTAGGATTTATATTAGGTTTAAAACTGTTTTATTGTGCTTAGAATTAGGGTTATTTTGTGATGTCTTACTTTGTCATGATATTAGGGTCTTTGCGGAACAGTTTTGACTCATTATTTTATGTATTCTTTTACTCTTAACAAAAAAACTGCCATTTTGCAGATTATAGATGTTTTCATTGCTGCTTAATTTATCTCATTTGGAAAATAGAATCCATCGTTATTTCTTAATTTCCTTTTGCTGTTAGTTTTCTCCACTACTTGCTGCACCAAGTCAACTACTATGCTTGCAATTTGCACTAGCAAATACATTATCCATGGCACGGACTTTTTTGGCCATGGGATCAATTTCACTTGCTGTTGGAAAAGAAAATTCTTTCCCATTTTTATTTCACTGCTTCTGAATCACGAATTTCTTCCCTTTGTACTGGTTTAAATGGTTTAACTAGCCTGCGGAAATATTAATACAAGTGATTAGACTAGTGAAACCCTCCAATGTTGCCCTTTAACTGAATAAGGTGATCATCTACTGTGGACTCAGCAACATTAGAAAGTTACCAGCAGCAATCATTCTTGAGTTTCATTTCTGCTAATCCTATACATAAGGATGCCCACTTTCATGATCTCTTTGTGATAAATCACAATCTTATTGACACCACACCATGAATCCCTGATGGTGTTAAACCTATGTATCAAGATGCCCTCTGGGCTTCAAGAGGCAAAGGTTGAGGGATCTGTGAATTAGGCCACAGGTTCGAGCCTTGTGCCATGCAAATTAAGCTTGGTATTTAAGTGGCGAAGCATAGAGGGGCGTACCCATTATCTCCGAGTTTCGAAGGCTGCGGTTGGTCCTAAGGGTTGCCCCAGACAGATTTTTCGGTCATAAAAAAATATGTATAGAGATGAAAATTTGCTCAACTACTCTTAGCTAACAAATTGTTTCAGTCATCTATACAAGTGGGAATCTTCTCTTTACATCGAAAAGAAACATGAAACAATTTTTTTTTTTAAAGTTAGCTATATCTATTTCACTTTCATGAAACAATGTTCATTCATTACAAACTGTCAAAAAAAAGAAGAGAAGACATAATGGTATAGTTCTCCCGGCAGCATTCCTGCCCTTCCAGAAGTTTTGTATATCGATATCCTCCTGCTTGTTAATGTCCCCTATTTAGGAGGTAATTCAAAAGAGGAAAGTATTTACTACTGAAAGAAAATAATACATGGTTTGTCTAGAAAGACAAATGAAGAGTGCTATTCGAATACCTTAGTCCCTTTGCTCAAATTGGTTGGTATTCAGGGAAAATCTTTCTAAAATCTCACCCTTATGAGCTCTGTGGCTAGTCTAAGGCTTTTCTTCTTGTTCGTCTAATTAATTTCAGTTTTCTTGGATCTTGGCAGAAAATTATGTGGAAGCTTAATAAATCAATAGCGAAAGAACTATTGCCTACACAGCCAGTGGACTTTGTTATTGAGCCATGGTGGGGAGTTTGTCTTGTCAACTTTACGCTAGAAGAATTCAAGGCAAGTTGACATCTCATTCAATCACTCACATTACTGAAGCTTCTAAACTTTTATTAGTGAAAAAGTAAATCATTTGACTTGCACCCAAGGGTGTGGAGAAAACATTCACCAGAGGAAAAAAATACTGGGTGATTTCTTTCCATCAGCCTAAGCCTTGGTAGTCAGAGTTACCTGGTACCTGTGCTGGTAGGAGATAGCAGGTACCCAGGTGAATGATTGAGGTGTACGCAAGTTCGAACTCTACCATCATAAAACAGATAAATTATTTAACTTATTGACTTTGCAATTGACATATGAGTTTTGTTTTCATAGAAACTGACTGAAGAAGAAACAGCAACAATAGATAAAATCTGCAAGGAAGAAGCAAACTCTTTCATTCTTTTCAATCCTGAAATTATAAAGGGGCTTCATCTGCGAGGATTAGTCTATTTTGATGTTCCCGTCTATCCTGATGACCGTTTTAAAGGTAATTCGAACATTTAGACGCCATTTATGTTTCTTTTTGTAATATTTGAAAAAAATCCATCAATATTTACTACTCTTGGTTAATCTTTCTTCATTTTATTTTTGTACGATCATCTAGTAAATTACATGGGGGTAATGAATATTGCACCTAAAATTTACTTTCATCTGACCTCTTTCCGAATTCCAACCACCTGCAGAGTGCAGAATAAGAAGTTGGTATTCTTTAACATATCTTTTGCTTGGATCTGGTTGGTCCTATCCTCAAATCTCATGCAAGCAAATATCTTATGTAGTCTATTTATATTTGAGTTCAATTACTTTCTCTTCAACATGATGGCATGCATATATCATATTCATTTAACTTAATCCCGACTCCTGAACCCAAATTTACATAAAAAATCCTAAATTAGTCTATGGTTGGGTGACTTGGGTCTACTTAAACATTCCAATTGTAACCAAACAAAAACTTGCGTCTAACTTCTGAATAGCTCTCCAATTTTTGTACTATCTATCGAATCCTTTCATCTGAGATCTTAGTTTTTTCATACACAAAACATTGCAGTTTCAAGGCTCGAAGGATTTGTTTCTAACCGAGAGCAGTCCTATGAAGATCCAATTGAGGAGTAAGGCACTTTCCATTAACTCAGGAATCTCATATCATATTTCCATGTGGTTTACACAGTGGTCTATATATAATATGTCACCTTCATTATCCAGGTTGCTGTATGCTGTTTTTGTGGTTTCAAGTGAGAATTCAACTGTTGCTGAATTAGCTGCAACATTACAGGCTGATCTTTCTCAACTTCAAGCAGCTGCATCTTTTGCTTGCAGATTGGGATGGGCTGTCAAATTAATAGACCCTGCATCTATTCTGCAAGAGCCTAATGTCCCAGGGTCACCTAAGAGCTTTCTGAGTGACGAGGAAGATGGTTCTCATGCCAGCTTGGGCTCTGCAAATGTGTCTGCTGATGGCAGTGCTTTTCAGCAAGTAGAAATTCCATGGACAGAAAATAATAGCAGGAGTTCTGGTTATGCTCGGGTTGCTTTTCTTGTTGATGCTAATATAACTTCTTATCTTATGATGGGATCTGTATCACCAGGTTTCTCTTCTCTCAGCTGTATTTTCATGTTCCGTATTCTCGTGCAACTTTGACAAACCCCATAAATTAAATAGGTCCTGGATTGTTGATTCAATTCCATCCATTATACCTAATGCATCATAAAAAGCAATTTTCAACTGGTGTTTGTAAACGAAGTGGAGTTTTCTGATACTTTTACGATATACCTATTGAAGTTTCTGTTGTGGATGTTATGGCTGGTGTTATGTGAGCTGAATCTACTCATGTTTGTTGAAGTTCCTAATGAATTGCTACTGAGTTACTGCCAATGAACAGTATAGTTATATGTGAAAGCCAGTTTTTCTGCAAGTGCTAGGAGAAAGCTTGGTTTATTCTAGGGAAACATGACAGATCTTCCCAAAAAAGTTTGTATGTAATTAGATATTAGCATCTTTCTGCCGCAGCTCAAGATTGTTTGTTCTGGGTTTAGAGCACTTTTCTTATGCAGCTCAAATATCTTCCCCCTGATTAGGTTATAGGGACCTTATTGTTTGATGTTTTCCCTACTGTAAATTCTTGAAGTCGTGCAACTGTTTCCATTTGCTAAATATATTGTACACCAAATATTTCATTTGTATTTCATTTTTTGATGCTGTTGACATGTTCCATGGGTGGATCTCAAGTTCATTGGTTTTTATCCAGATGCATTTCTGTGTTTGCAGTATCATAGTATCAGTTTTTTACTCCGCAATATCTTCTGCAATGCATTTTGAAGTCTGTAGTAACTGTTTTGCAGGTCTAAAATCTCATGCTGTGACTTTGTATGAAGCGGGAAAACTAGGTCATGCTAGTATTGCAGATCTTTGTAAAGATTTGGGCACACTTGAGGGGGCCAAATTTGAAGGTGAACTGCAAGAGTTTGCCAATCATGCGTTTAGTCTTCGGTGCATCCTGGAATGTCTAACATCAGGTGGGGTTCCAGCTGAAGAAATAGAAAAGACTAGCATTATGTATTCAAGAAGTGAGGATGCCAATTCAATGACAAAGGATATTTCATTTTCTGAAAAATCAGGAGATGCCGCTAAAGATGCATCTGAGCTAAATAATGAAGATTTGCTAAATTCTGAAACACCCAAATTGCCCAAGGATGAAGAAACTCTATCAGGAAAAAAATCTGAAGAAACAGATCAATCAGGCTGGGAGTTAAAACAGGAGATCAGTTCTGAGACTGATGAAAAAGTATCTGCTGACAATTTAGATGCTGATAAAGGGGTGAAGAAACAGATAAAATACCGCGTGGATATACTCCGCTGTGAAAGCTTGGCTGCTCTCTCACCGGCTACTTTAGATCGTCTGTTTATGCGTGACTATGACATCGTTGTATCCATGGTTCCCCTCCCTCCTTCTTCAGTTTTGCCAGGACCAAAAGGCCCTGTTCATTTTGGACCTCCCTCCCATTCATCTATGACACCCTGGATGAAATTGGTGCTATATTCTGCTACAGCTTTTGGACCTCTATCAGTTGTTCTGATGAAAGGTCACTTGTTAAGAATGCTTCCTGCCCCATTAGCTGGCTGTGAGAAAGCACTTCTATGGTCATGGGATGGATCTTCCGTTGGAGGTTTGGGGGGGAAGCCTGAAGGGAATTTGGTAAAAGGAAGTATACTTTTACATTGTATAAACTCCTTACTCAAGCAGTCTGCTGTCCTTGTGCTTCCCCTCAGCAGATATGATCTTGATGAGGCTGGAAAAACTGTGACATTGGATATTCCCTTGCCCTTGAAGAACTCTGACGGTTCAACAGCTCAAGTAGGGGAGGAACTAGGACTGTCCGCCAAAGAAACTTTCAATCTGAATTCGCTATTAGCTAGTCTGTCTAACAAACTTAATTTTTGGACTATTGGATTTATTCGCCTGTTAAGACTTTACAAAGATAGAGTCCAAGAAAATATTGCACTTGATGATGATAGGTATGAATGGGTTCCACTAAGTGTAGAATTCGGTATTCCACTGTTTAGTCCAAAATTGTGCAATCGCATATGTAAGAGATTAGTTTCCTCACAACTACTCCAAACAGATTTATTTGGAGAGCACCATGATGCAATGCAAGAGTTAAGAAAGAAATTGCGAGATGTTTGTGCCGAGTATCAGGCCATAGGTCCAACAGCGAAGTTCCTTTACCAGAAAGAACAGCCAAAGGAATCACCCCGGCATTTTATGAACTATGCGAGTGGAAGGTGGAACCCCATTGTTGATCCTTCTTCTCCTATTTCTGGTGTCTCCAGCGAACACCACAGACTAAAACTTGCTCATCGACAGCGATCTCGAACAGAAGTTCTGAGTTTTGATGGCAATATTCTGAGGTGCATTTTGATAAATCTCTCACATTTTTTAGATTGGTTATACTTTTCTTTCTATATTTTCATATTTAGAATTTCCGACATATTACACTTAAGCTTTGATATGTGTAATATATAGTGGACTAATTAAGTGCTGTCCTCAAAGGGCTTGTTACTAGTTTATGCATCTGTCTTGAGTCTAAGTAAGGGATTGTGAAGCTAGTTTATCCCTTTTGCCTTGCATGTCGCACTGAGGCTTGGTGGAAGGGTTGTTGTAGAACAAGTTTGGAAGGGAATCACAAAAGCTTTTTTCTAACCTTCTGTTCAAAACCAAAGTGCAACTGGAAAGGCAAAAACAGTTTTATATTGCAACCAAAGTGCAACTGGAACAGTTGTATAAAATTGCGTACAAGTAACAAGAGGCTCTTATTTGGTGAAATACTTCAACAAACATAATTTATTAAACAAAACATTTTTACAAACATAATAATGTGAATGAAATTAGATTTTTCTGAATAACCATTTGATTATTGAAATAGGAAATGAATTATCTGAACAATATTTTGTTTGCTTGTGTGCTGCAATGAGTGAGACTAAAACTAAGAGCAGAAGACATAGTTGTTGCCAACCGGATCTCTTATACCTTGACCAAAAGCTCCAGGAGATTGTCAAGGACTTATTTTACGTTGATCCAGATTGCTGGTTCCATGTTTCAGTAATCTGATTTCATGAGTTTAGGGGTGGAAATTTTTGTAATTAGCATGATATCTGGAAAATCACTCTTGTGAAACTGATAACTACACTGATTTGCCCATCTGAGACATAAGATGTCAACTTACTGGTGGTTTCTTATTGTTCTACAAGCACTTTCCCATGGATTTCATCTCATCAGGACAGAAACCTCTTAGGAAAAGGATGGCTGGGATGAATTTATGTTCCTGGTTTAGAGGTAGGCATTGTGGAAATAAAAGTATGTTTTCATGCTGCTTGTCAGTAGGACGAAATAAAGGAGGGGTATTTTACTTAGAGTTCCTTGTTAAATTCATTTCTCTTGCTGACTGATGGAGAAACAGTCACTGATGATCATTATCGAGTAATACGATCATCATTAGTGGTGTCTTGAGATGTAAAGTTGCTTGGTATAGAACACGTTTCTTGGGAAGCTTGCAGAGCCGGGGTATTGTGGAGAACATGTTTTCCTGATATATATGTATAAGATGCTAACTGCTACCTTTTGTGTTCAACATGCTTAGAGAGGGACAAGAAACTTGGGAAGGCTTCTGATGTTGCAATTGAAGCATGGAGCAGTTTCTTGACCAGCTATGGAAGTTTGTCACTTAAAACAGAATAAATATGAAACAGTTCACTTGCTGGATATTCACTTTCATTGAGTTGAGACATGATATGTACATAGTACGCTAATCATTGATGTCATGGCATATCCGAGTCTCTTTTTCTTTCTTAGTAGGTCTCTGGAAGCCTTTGCCATTTTTGGTCTCTGACCATGTCACATAATGGTATGCAATATAGTCTTTCCAGTTTGACGGCGAAGAAGAATTCAAACTTTTTAACCTGCTTCCGGCATTTAACTTTCAAGGATGCCGAGCAGCTGGTGAAGCTAATTAGATGTCCTTTACCTGATTGCATGTAAAGTTTATTTTGTTTTTAAACTCGAGACTTGGCTTTTGTTGCTTGAACATTTATAAATGACTGCATAATTTTTAGAATATTGAGTTAGTCTAACATCTCTCAATTAGGATCCTTTTCTCTATTGATACTTCATGGAAATCTAACTCTGCCTGATAAGCCTCTATAGAATCTGGATAACTCACTGCACCTGAAAAAAGAAGAGGATGGACAATAAAGGCTCTTTAACAAGAACAGTAGTAAAACCAATCTATAGAGGATAATGTGCTGTTGTGAACCATTTTAGACGCTTACGTAACTTTGTTTCTGAAGCAAAGCAGAAAAGCATTGCTGGAAATTCCGAATGGCTCATTTAGTTTCCTCTTTCTAAGTTTCTGTAATCATGCTTTTCATATGAATTTGCAGATCATATGCTCTGACTCCTGTTTACGAGGCTGCCACCAGGCCAATTGAGGTATCTCCCCCAGTAACTACTGCTAAGGTTGAAAAAGATGATGCTGAGAATAAAGAGGAGATATATCCTGGTGTAAACCTTCTATTTGATGGATCTGAGCTGCGCCCATTCGAGATAGGTGCTTGTTTGCAGGCTCGTCAACCTGTGTCTTTAATTGCAGAGGCGTCTGCAACATCTGCTATTTTTTCAGTCCAATAGTGTTCAGGGATATCTTCAATGATCATGTAAGAAAGAAGTGCTCTAATGACCAATTTTCGAGAGTATCATTGGCTACCGGACGTGCTTTGCTGCGGCTGGTTCGTTGGGTAGATTGTCTGTCCTTGCATTGATTTGATGACAACATGGGAAGGTATTGAGGTAACAAAGGAAATTTTGTGAATTTCTTCTGTTTTAACTATTGTTTTACTACAAAGTGAATCTTGATTGTCCCGAGGTGCCAGCTACTTCTGAATCAAGTATTATAGGTCCAAAAACATGTAATCTCAATATCCTTGTTTAATGAAGTCTATTTCTCACTTTATTTGAACTACAGTAATCTGTTTTGTTTCCTTGTTGAATCTTTTGATCTTCATGACCTAGTAGAATTTGTGTCAGATGAGGCGCTTATCTGTTACTTCTTACTAAGCTGTCATGCAACAGTCTGGTGCATATATTCATAGACGGTGCTTAATAGGGACTTTTAAGTCAAATGAAGCAAAAAAAGCTCGAAAGCTTTTCGGAAAGCGAAGCTGCCAGTTACTTGCATCATGTATTAAAGCTACAAGTTGCTTTAAGTCATGTATTGTCTCAGTTTGCAACATATAAACCTCCTGTCAAGGAAGTAAAGGTGTTTGAGAGATGAGGCAAAATTCTGCATATTGCTAAGCTTAGCATTCCCGTTTTTCTTGTTTTCTTCTTTGTCCTCTTTCTCTTTCCCTCATCTTGCCTTCTCTTACATGCATAAGTTTTCATAAACTCTTCAAGAATTTTGAGGAGCTTCCATGTTGGAAGTTTTTAATTTTCATAAACCTAAAAGTTTTTATCGTGTTAGAAACTTTAGTAACTGTTATCTTTCTTAAAAAAATGTATAGAAGCTTTAGTGTCATTGCTGGTGAGACTAGTGTGAAGCTGAAAGTTGCCTGCAGATGCTCACTTGTCACTCTAGGCTTACTGAGCCAGTCTTACCAGAGCTGAGAGCTGTCTTACCCAAAACAGTAAAATAAAAAAGAGAACCTCCCCTCACAATTATTGAGGTACCGCTTCTCAGAGGACTTCAAACCCTGAGAAGTATTTATGTTCTTTTTGAGATGAATCTAGAGGTTAAATGTTCCTTATTTGAATCACTTTTCCTTTCATGATTATGATTCATCAATTTGTTGAAAGTACATCTGCTGTTACATTCCATTGACTCTTTCCTAATGTCTCAAAACTAGGATCTGACTTCTCGTTGTATCAATTGGATGGGGTTTACTGAATGCATGGTTTGTTTTTCCTTGTAAGTAGCTGTTTCGATTTGGATGTAATACAATAACACAATGCTCTAGCTTATGTACCTTATATGGCTGTTAGATGTTATAACAGTAGAACCTTGTTTCCTTTAATTTTGAAATGGATCAAAGAATAGGATATATGTATCCTTATGGTTCAGTGTGCAAATAGTGTCCTTGCGGAATTTTTCCTGTTTAGAAGTAAGTCGTCCGGCACTTATTTCCTCTTGTTTCACTTGCAGGTCGTATTTTGTATTTGGCAAGAATTTGGCCAATGCAGGTATTTTTGCTGAGAAATTCTGTTATTTTGTAGAAGAGAAAACCATGTGTATTCATAGATGAAGCTATGCTCACAAACTAGTCAAACAACAGAGCCTTGGATTCCAATTTTGCACATAAGATATGAATGAAATGAAAGATGAAATAAATCAAATGTTTGTATTCTGTAATATAAAATTAAGGCTTTGGCATATTGAGGAACTAGACGAAGATGTTGCCGCATTTATTTCCACGTGTATCTATTCTACTGCTATCTGAACATCTCATCAGCTGAGTATTGGTGTTTAAGGTTCCATTTTAATTCGGAGCTTGGAGAACTAAGTTTTGAATATTTGATTGGTGTAATTGAGAAAAGAAGTTGAACGTTCAAAGATTGTCAAAAAAAAGTTGTGAAACACTTTAGCTTTTTGCCTTTTTGGTTTGTTTTATGGAAACAATGTGTATATGGTTTTAGGAGCAATTGTTGTGGATGAATTGTGGTATTTATATTTATGGAAGACGAACCAATTGTTGTCTGAACAACAACATTCACTTATTTGCTGTACTTTTGTTTAAAAAGGTCAAAGCTTCTGTCTTGTTACCCAATCAACTGACCATGATATTTTTTAGGCTAATTGCATGTTTCATGTAGTTTTCTTATGAGCAAATTTGTGAGCACCTGAATACATACTAAAATGTTCGTATTAGACACTTCCATTCAAACTTTTAGAAAATTTTATGTGCATGTTCTCATACGTCTATTACATAGTTAAGTTAATTTCATAAAATATGTCATTTTCTTTAAGTAGGTTAATTAGCCTCAATTGAAATTGACCTTAATTTTTACGGCTTATTGAGGAAAATGCATATAATTAAAGAAGGTGAAATATGTTGAGCTTTCAACTTGTCTACGTAATGGACTCACTAAAAAAAAAAAAAAAAAAAATTGAAGTGAAAATGTCTAATATGAACACTTCATTGTGTATTCATCTGTTTAATTGAAACAAGTCTCAATTTTAAGGGTTTTCCTATTTAATGAAATCTGTTCCCAAATATTTCTGTAATAACAGTTGTACTGTCCTAGAAGGTTAAAGTGGCTCAATAATACTTTGGCTTTAACATGTTATTTTTCTTATGAATGTACATCATCCTTTAATTGGAATGACATCCCAACTAGATAAAGCAAATATTTTTGGAATTTTCTTCTGTAGTGTCCATCCTTGGTGAAAGAAGTACAAGTATACCATAGACAAAGAGAGTATTAGAACCAACTCATTTGTTCAGGTAGTTATGTACATTAAAGTGAAATACAAACACCTCACAGTAACAAGATAAAGTGAGATCAATTTGTTAAGATTATTAAAGAAACAGTGCCAATACACTTGAGTAATCGGATACGTCAGCAACAACTATGGTGTTGGCAGTAATTGAATACATAAAGATGATTAAATTGCTAATGGTGAATGGCCGAAGCAAGAGACAAATTCAAGATCTTGAATTAGTAAATTCAGAATAAGTATAACTTTACGAAATGCATACAATTTCTTCATACAATTTTTGAGATATTTTGTTGCGCTATCTATAACCACTTCTGGTTTAGGTCATCCACCACACAAATATACATCTATAGAAATTAGCTTATCAACTCTCCGAACTGTCTATATGAATTCATAAATATCTGATCAGTAATCGTATAGACTCCCATAACAATAACATATCTTGATTTTGACATTTGCTCATATAATTTCACTAAAGAGGGTGATAATTTTTATTGTTATTATTCCTATTCGTTAAACAAGATTCGTTTGTCTAGAACTCGATTTTAGTGGTGAGGCAATAGCTTACATCAAGGCGATGATCATTTTATATTATATAGTTTGAGCTTAAGTAACAAATTTAATTGATTCACAAAACTCGTCCTAAATTCGCCTCAGACCCCACTAGCATCATGACAATTGTACTATTTGCTGGTTTTGTGTTGGATAGCATGTTAAGATCAATCACTGATTATCTGATTGCACATGCTTTGCTCATTCTTCTTGTCACTAAACAATGGAGGTGGGAACATGCAAGATGCTTGTGGGGTGCCAAGAATATATTTTTTTAATGTAAGAAGAAAATTATGTAAAGTGTCTTAACTTTGCATAAAATATTATTATATAACTTGACTCAATTTATACGTAATTTAATTATGCGACATTGTAAATAATAACCAAACACATGTACTTGATGTGCAGAATTTTGATACAAAACAATTAATTATTATTAAATATGATATTAATTATAATAACATTAATACATGAATAATTCATTTTCTAACCCATTTATAAGTTTATTTAGATGATGAATAAGAAAGAAAAAAAAAAGAGCATATATACTACTCGTGCTTAGTATATGTATATGATACCCCTTTCTTGCACCAAATTTTCCTAATTTCAGTTTCTCCTAATGAAGACATTATCTCTACGACATCATTTCATTATTTTAGAATCAAAATTAAAGATACTTTTGACCATGATTAACGATCGTTAATGAACATTAAGAAAACCTGGTATAGCTTGACTTGACTTAGGCTAAATTTGCTATTAATAGTCTTCTTCTTATTTCCACCGAAAAATGCTCACAGGCTATTCCAACAAATATTCTAATTGAATTTGTGAGAAAATAAAAAATAGTAATGTTTCCATATGGAAAAACTAGGAAGGTGTATTGGTTCGATGATAAATGAGTAGAAAAATCTTTTTTTGTAACTTAAATTTTCTATTGATACACAGTGGAACGAAAAATCTTTTTTTCTAGTAGTGATTATATTACTGGTGAATGGTGATATTGGCAAATGACGGAAATGAGGCTGTTTGCAACAAATTTTAATGTAATAGAAAATAAATTGCAATCCCAAATAAAATATGAAGAAACATAATTTTATTAATCAAGATTGTGAGTACAAATTTGTTCCTCCCTTGATTCTACGTATTTCCCGAACTAGGATGATTTGGATTTGATCTTTTTATAAATATTCCATGAATTTGCGGAATATTCGAGATGTCTTTTCAAAGGAACATAATATCCTTTATATAGGCATGAACTAAGATTTAGAGTTGAATAGCCTCCAAGAATGAATTCAACACCTTGTAGAATCTCAACTCGAATTAAACACATCTGGTAGAGTTCCAATTTTTTTTAATGTCTAAAGAGGCTAATTACGTTTTTTTTTACTGGACCATGTTGGAAAATTATACCCTTTTTTGCATGCGTGATTATTTCCTGCCTTTTCATCGAAGTCCTAATTAGACATCTAATTTTCATACTATCCAAAGTGAGAGTTAGTTACTGACTTATTACTGTTATAACTTTTTTAGAATAATTAGTTGTTAGTTATAAGAGGCCGATCTGAGGAGTTTACTTTATGAAATTATAATTTAAAGTTTTATAGTTAATGAAAATGAATATACAATATTTTCAACCTTGTTGATGCTTGCATTTCTTCAAAAAAAAATCCTAACTTGAGTTGTTGAAAAATAAAGTGCAACTTTTGTTCTTTTAACTTTTTCCATTTTCTTTTCTATATGCTAGGAGATAGTTGTTGAAGAACTTGGAATATTGTTGCTAATTAATTAGACAAAAAGAACTTTAACAACCAAAAATGCATTTCTAACTATATTATGAAGCATGTAAAAGATGAACCTTGCCTATATATATATACTACCTCTCTGTGGCTCGGTCTATTTTTACTTGTCCATTATATTAAAACTAGATATTCATTTTTATTTGTTAATCTTGTTTAAAAGATTAAGAGATAATTTATCATTTTATACCTCATTATATCCTTATTATTAATGCTTTTTAATTATTTCCAATTCATTCCCAACATAAGATGACTTATAGTAATAATTAGGGTTGATATAGTAGAAAAAATATTGTTTTATTTATTACTTCTTAAGTAGTGTGTCAAGTCAAATATAAATATAATTAAATATGCACGGAGGGAGTATATTGTTACAATTAGTTCTAAAGTTTATTTTAATGATACACGGCATATATTTTTGCGAAAATTATTGAGGAACTTTCGCAAATAGCCACTATAATAAACTTAATTATACTTCATAGCTATAGTTTGCATATTTACGGGCTGTAGCTACAGTTTAAGCTGCCTCGTTTGTATAATTCGCGGATTTGTATAATTTGCAGGTTTGTATAATTCGCGGGTACATTTGTATAATTCAGTTATTTTTGTATAAACTCGAAATAACGAATTTATACAATTACAAACATCAGAGTGTAAACATTTATACTAATTATATTATACAAATTCCGAATTACACAAAAGTTATACAAATTCTGAATTATACAAAATTGGACAAGTAGACACACTTGTCCTACGTGACATAATACACATAGGACGCCACGTAGGACACAAAATTATCATGTAGGACGCCATGTAGTACGATTTGTTCAATTTTATATAAGTTTAAATCATGTTTACTTGTGCATATCCAAAATTAAAAAACATAAATATCAATTAAAGTCAAATAAAAACATATTTATGTATTATACCTTTCGAGAAATATTCAAACTTTCAAACGTTGAAGTAGTACTAGCTAGGTAACTAGAGCATTCATATCATGAGTTGGTATTATGGTCTGTTGTACATTTGACTTTGATGGACAATAATTTTAGGTAACTTTATATCCCACACGTTAAGATAATTAAGATTATAATATTAATGCCATGGGTCTGTATCAAGAAATAAATGTCATTATTTAGAACATTTGTGGTCAAGGCCGGTTATGTCATTATGTTAGTAAATAGAGATTAATCAAATGTCCTTCTAAGGCTCATGCCAAAAGAACTAAGTAATTTCTCTTAGTGGCAATTTTATGCTTTCATTACAAGTGTCTTTTACTAGCAAAAGGAAGTACCATTGGTGTCATGCACTAAAAATTAACTTATCCTTCAAAACATCAAAAAATGTGACCTAACAACTAAGTTTTAGTGAACAAAGTTGGCCAATACACTTATATTGGTGGATAATTAATATTATACGATAAAATAGCTGGTGAGTACCAATATAAAAGAACTTATCCTACAAATTCCTATGATTAGACAAGTCCTTAACGTAATGTTTATCTCATTCTGTTTATCGCAATACTGAAGAGTGACGGAATCAAAAAAAAATAATTAATGAGGATTAAAATATATACTAATGTCACATAGAAGTTGAACTTGTTACGTAAGATAAATTTTCGAACCCCTTTATAATTACTATATTAATATCTTTTCTTATGTCAAAAGAGATCCAAAAGTTCGTGTATATATCAAAGCAATGACAAATTCTTTTCTTTTGGTTGTTTGATTGAACTGTTTGTTTTATATTTTGATTTGTTCAAAATGGTGTCTCATTTCCTTGAAATTGAAGCGCTGATTATTCCTTACACAATTTAATACTAGTTTTTTGTAATCTAATTCCTCCATTTTTTACTTATACATGTTTATTTTGTACTTTGCGGTTGGTATATTTCTTAAGGAACAATAATTAATATGAATGTTTTCAACAATTTTTAAAGTGATGGAATATAAATTATAATTATAAATAAAATATGAAGAAATGTAATTTTATTGATAGACCAATGTGGGCACAAATCTCTTTATCCCTTGATTCTTCTATTCTGAGATTTTTCGTGATTCAAGGATCGTCATGACGTATTTTCCAAACAAACATGATATGGACCTATTTAAGATTTATTTAATTTTCATGAAAAAAATTTGTGGATCTTCCTGACATATTTGGTGAGTTCGATCACATTTTGATCTCTTTATGAATATTTCCTAAATTTATGAAATTAATTTCAAGATGTCTCCTCAGAGAGAATATATTATGATTATCCTTTATATAAGCATGTACTAGGGTATATGGTAGAGTAACATCTAAGAAGTCTAATGGAAATTGAGTTTAACTTGTAAAGTCTCACAAAATTTTGATGTTTATAATAAATATTTTACCATCAATTTATATTAATTGATATATAATTTTGGATCTTGAAAAATAAATAATTAATGTTGGGAATAAAACATAAAAAATATATGTTTCTCTCTTAATATGCAAAAAAATGTAGAATAAAAATGAAAAGATATTTTTGATATAATAGATAAATAAAAGTGAATGCACACTTTTAGAGTCACTTCCATTAATTTTGGTGTCCATCTCGTACCTTTAATAAATAGGACCAAATAAAATGTGATTTGCACTTTTGCCCCTCGTGACAAATAACTTTTAATATAAATTTATATTTTTATATTATAATATTTTATAAATTGTATCCATCGATGTAATTTGAATTTCTAAAAAAAACTATTTCATTGAATATAAATTTAATTGCTAAAGGGCAAAAATTAAAACTAATTTATTTATATAAAAAGAAATTAAAAATCAACCCATCGGGTAAAACGTGCAATAAATATATACTTTCTAAATTTTGTCTAGTTGTATAGCAATAATGTGTCTTGCAAATTGAGAAAAATAACCTTTACTCTATCTTTATCTTGAAGGGTGATTTAAGTTACGTTACAAGTTGAAGAAAATGTAGCAGGTATCATAAACTCACTCACCACAAAGAGTATGGTGAACTAGTCCGATTTCTCCGTTTTTAATTAGAAATTTCAACCATTCGGAACAAAATGAAATGTTTCGAATAGCCAAAAAAAAAAAGAGTTAAAAAAACTAAACTTTCTGGTCATTTTATTTACACACCAATTTTTCTCATGTTTGCTATATAAACACTATTAGCAGACAAAGCAAAGATATTTTATTTTTAAGAGTCAAACGATATGAACTTTGATAAGTATTTTCAGATGTTTTCTTTCATTATAATAATATGACAAAAATTACAATTTATAGTACTTTCTATATAGTTTTTAAATATATCAAATTTAGCTTTGAAAGTTGGTTAAAATTTGACCCTCGTAAAGGAAAACGTGACTATTATTTTGAAACGAATTACATATTTTTCTTAAGAGGCGTTTAAAAAAGAAAAAATGATAAATAATTTGAGACGTAGAGAGCACTATTCTGATGATGAAGAGTAACCGTTTTGTGGAGATGCGTAGGGTATTCTCCCTTGAAAGCAAACAATATTTGTTGTGTATTGTGAATTGTGATTAACCACAAGACAAGAAATGAAAACAAAACACGTCTTTTTTTTTTTTAATTGTTGGATCCTACGCGGAATACGACGTTGTTGACCAAACAGAGGAAACTTGGTAAATCACATTGAATTTGGGTTTTTGGAACCACGTCTCTAATTTCGTGTATTAATGTGTCGTGCAAATTACTTTTCCTTGGATTATTTTTTGGAAGGACAAACAACAGTCAAACCAAAATATTTCTTGTGGTGTGTGAAAGGAAAAAAAAAAAAAAAAAACTTTCTTTTGTAACTTCGACTAATTTATTACACCAGATTAAAAGTAACTACTCCATACTTAATCAAATATTTTAATTTTGAATTTCTATAAATACAAAGTCCTATTTGTTAGAGAACGATTTATCTATAAGGAAATAAAATCAAACAGTTTATTCCTGCGAAAGAGTACTGAAATGCTAATTTGAAAAGAAGAAGAAAAAAAGAATGTGAGATGGGAAAGGAGCTGCACGTTGTAGGGCCAGTTTACAAATTATAGTGTACTTACACGTTTACAACTTAGTACTTTAATATTTTCTTTTCCTTTACTCTTATCCCATTAATAACAGCTGTCCCTTAGCCTGTCTTGTTTTCCAAAAAGGTTCAGTCTCTGATTCTGACTGACACAAAATATATGTTACTAAAATATCATTTAAAGTTATAATCTAGACGTTAATTACAAATTTTAAACTATTAATAATTGTAAAAGTTGGACATAATCATATTTATTAGTCGAATTTTGTAACACAAATGAACTTTTTAAAATAGAAAAGTATCTTATATTGTTTCGTTTACTTTTTTTTTTTTTTTTTTGGCTTCTTGACATCTGGTTTATGATTTTTGTGAGCAATTATTCTTCATGATTGTGGCAGTTCATAATGACTATGTTCCTGTTCCGACCCATTTTTTTTAAAAATAAATAATAACTACTCACTTATTGTTTTTAAAGTAATAATAACCATAGTATTATTCGATTCAAGCCAACTCATACATGGCTCAATTGATTTTACAGGTATTATGCTATATTCCACCTAACATATATAAATATCAAGTAATATTATTTATTAAGATTTGAACAAAGTAATGTTATCTATCAAGACTTAAATAGATAAAAATAAATTAACTGGTATTTTGAGAAATTTGAATTTAAAATCTCATAATTTTTAGTCATTTCATTGATAATAGCCAATTGGCTACGCCTTCAGATACAATTCACGCTCACAATTTCTGGGAGAGCTTATCTCAATGCATAATCAACTTTTATGTAAAGTTTATCCAGCAAACAATTCTACCTTCGTCCATGTTATTTGGTGGTTTTGATTTTTGACACACTTAAAAAAACATTAACTATTATGAGTTTAATTTCTATCTAGGGTCACCTGCTTAAGCTACGAGGTGTTTTATATCATGTTTAATTACCTCTTCTTAATATTTTTTCGAGCTATTTTTATCTTATTTTGTACTCACTATGACCAATCTTTCAAACATTTTTATTATGGTGTATGTTCATCTTCTTTTCACATGTCTGAACGATCATAGTCTCGTCTCTCTCTTCTTATCCACCACGTATGAGGACCACTTCCACCTTATCCTACATATATTTGTTCCTAGCTAGTTCTATCTAACCTAATATGTCCACACATCCATTTTAACATCCTCATTTTCGATATTTTTATCTTCTGAACATACAAATTCTTGACCAATCAACACTACACCTCATTCAACACATAGCTTGTTTGACCATCATTTTATAAAACTTGCATCTACAATTTGGTAGTACAATTCATCACACAATCGTCGAATACAAACTTTCATTTTGTCCACTCTACACTAATACGATGTGTAACATCCTCATGTATCAATCCACACGTCTACATATTTATACTAATTTAAACTAGGATAAATAGAAAGAATATTAATCTTCAAGTAATTTTAATCACTGTATTAAAGTTGTTTACGCTGTTGACTATTATTAGCACTCAAACGTTGTGTGGTCCCACCAACCAGGTGGGCAACACCAAAACAAAGTTTTTAATTCCACCTTAGAACGTGCCAATCATAACGGTAACCATAATTGATGCGAATAATTAATTGATCAAACGGTCCTTAGTGTTTCGCAACTCTTCATCTGTTCGATCCTCTAACTATACACGTGTACGCTCCTGATTTCTTCACACCGAAACAAAAGACGTGAGCATTTTCATTTTAATTTGTTTTCATTTCCCTCCTATATATACTCCATTCCCTGCGGCGGTGTTCTTCGTCTCTACAACTCTTCTTCTACCAAAATACATACACTTTCTCTCTCTACAAAAAAATCACAATATACAGAAAAGTTCTAGAGAGAGAAAGAGAATAAAATGGCTTACTCGAAGATCATCGTCGTTGCTTTCATGTTCGCTTTGGTCACCGGATCTACTTTTGCTCAAGCTCCGGGAGCATCTCCGGTAGCTTCACCAAAACCATCTCCGGTGCCGGTAGCAAAACCTCCAACTCCTGTTGTTACACCAGTATCTGCTCCTTCAGTATCTCCTGCTGCTAGTTCACCTTCTGATTCTCCAGTTTCATCTCCACCAGCTCCACCAACCGTTGACACTCCGGCGTCTGCTCCTACCGCCGGCGGCGCTCTTGCTCCGTCCATCGGTGCTACTCCAAGCGGTTCTCCAACTGCCTCTCCAAATGCTGCATCCTTGAACAGAGTCGCTGTTGCTGGATCTGCCGTTGTAGCGATCTTCGCTGCGTCTTTGATGTTTTAGATCTGAGGAGATATTTGCATTTGGATTTGCCAGAGAGAGATGTTTATGATTTTAGGATTTTTATTTTTAGTTCATCTTACTCGTTGATGTTTATCATTCGTTTTGCTCTTCTTTTTTTTTTCTTTTACTTTTACCTTTGGGTGATGGTGACGATTACGTACATGCTATTGATTTGATTTTTACTATGGTTATTGTTTATTCTCATCACCATTGTTATTACCTATTATGGATTCTTTGTTTATTTATGGTGCACTATGATTTTTAGTCTTTTGTTTTCTCGTGTTTACGCTCCATTATCATAAGTAAGTTTATACAACTTAGTGAATCGCAACTTTACGGGGAAAAAAAAGAGAGTAGGAAATTGCTAGGTAGACACGGGGTTTGACAGCTGTATGTAGAAGCAACTACAGTGGAGGGCATGTGCTTCTGGGGGCCGATTAAGTCGGAATCACGTTATACATATACCTTGGAGTAAGTAAAAGCTTAGTTGTTTATTGATATGATTATTTCCATTTTGTTTTGTTTCTGCCAAATGACAGACCATCAAGTACGGCCGATGAGACATTACTGGTCCCTCCAACACTAACATGACTTTATAATTATTTGTAGATTCAAAGATTATTATTTTTTTCCATCAAAACTGAACATTTTGTATTAGTGTAAAGATAATACTGAAACTAAAGTAGTAGTAATTAACATAAGTATTAAATGACGATAAACAGTGAAGTACTATGTATGTTTATATGTCCAAATTCCCTATAAGTACCAAACGATCCCTCAAGAAATTGATTATTTTTTTGTTTTGAGATGCAAAATATTTGATTGATTTTCGTTGTGCCAATTAGTGAAGGGTAATTACACGTTTAGTTGAAAATATCAAATACTTAGGGTGCGTTGTGTATGAACAGAGTTGGAAAATATTTTCTTAAAAATAACTTTTTTTACTCCAGAGAAAAGTACCAGAGAACTAGAAAGTAACAAATATTTATCTCAACTCCATAGATAAGTACTAAAAAACATTTTAATTTGTTGCAAACAAAGTTTTCTTTATTTGATTGGTAGCTTAAATATCGTAACAATACAATTTTCATATGCCATAATGCCGTATTTGATGGGACTAAAATTTTGGGAAAACTAAATGTGCCATAAAATCTAAAATAATTACAGGTTTATATCAAAATTCAAAGTAAATTCTGAAATATCCATTCTCTCATAAATAATTACAGTCCATACCCTCCATTCATTAAGGGTGATAATTTTCGCTTAACTGATACTAAGTCGGTATCATATATTGTATTGGTATCATTAAGGTTGATAATTTCGCTTAACTGATACTAAATCGGTATATGTATTGGTATACCGATTTAGTCAATGTTACTATAAGAGTATATATATATATATATATATATTTATGGTATCATTAAGGTTTCTTGTTTAGAAATTACTCATTAGTAGTATCCTGACTAATGAGTAATTTCTAAACAAGAAACCTTAATGATACCAATACAGTGTATATATACTGATTTACTATCAATTCAGCAAAATTATCAGCCTTAATGATACCAATACAGTGTATATATACTGATTTAGTATCAATTCAGCGAAATTATCAGCCTTAATGATACCAATACAGTATATGATACTGATAGTTAAGCGAAATTAGTAAGGGGGTATATAGTGTAATTATTTAATGAGGTATATGTTTGTAATTATTTTGTTTTTATGGGGTATTTGCTTATTTTCCCCACCTAAATTTTTTCCTTGTTTGTATACATGATAAAATGTTCAATGGGCCTTCATTTTGACTAAGAGACACAATCTTTGGGCTTGGATTTTACTAGGCATTTTATGTCTCTTGATACATGGCTTGGATATTGGATCAATATAATACAATCTTGGGCTTAGAACTATGAAGTGGACATAATTTGTGGTGGCTCACCAAGACCCAACCCATCCCAAATGAATTGAATTTTGATTTGATTAGATCATGTAAACACGTTGTTTTGACGGACCTTCAAAAATCATAATCATGCATCAAGTACTCCCTTCGTTTCATATTGTTTGATTCTTATTGACCTAACATAATCCTTAAGAAAGTTTTAATTAAAACTGTATTTTACTAAACTAATCTTATAAATGATTCTTTAAAACTTAAAATTTGACTACTATTATGTATTTTATATAGTTATTTAATACAGTAAAAACCTCATTAAATTAATATTAGTGGGACCATTAAATATTATTATTTTGTAGAAGTATTATTTAATCGAGATATTGATCATTCAAAGCACATTAGCATAATGTACCTCATGTTCGAATCGAAGTTTGATATATGCTAAAACGAACAAGTAAAAACATGTATTTTTAATATGAGACAACCAACTAAATGAAACAAGGGAGCACTTTACCAAAAGAGTCATCATGACATGCCAATAAATCACAAGTGAAAACAAGACATGTATCAACCCAACCACTTACAAAGAGCAAAGCAAATAGTAAAAGCAGTAAACATAAATAAAATCAACAAAGTAACAAGGGAAAAAAATGGTCACAACGTGGCACTGCCTCTATCCTGGCTAAGCTTATTAAATAGTAACAAAATAACTAAATATTGCAACCACACCGGAAATTAACAAAGGAATAAATGGTGACAAAATTACTGATGCAGATGGATGTGCAGTAGTAGTAGTGTCAGTCTTAGGGGTGGTGGTGCCGGATGTTGGTGTGGTGGTGCCGGTTGATGGTGTGGTGGTGTCCGGTGACGGTGTGGTAGAACCACCACTTCCTCCTGCTGCTGCCACGGTGACGGCGAGCTTCATGCCACCGCCGCAATGGCCCATTATGCCGCAAATGAAGTAATGAGTGCCGGCGGTCTTGAGAGGGATAGTGGTGGCGCCGCTACTGTCGGACGTTATGGAATTACCGGTAGTGCATGAAGCATAGTCACTAGAACTTACTTCATCCACTGTGTGACCACTCGGATAGTTGAAAACTGCAAAAAAATAAAATAAAGTATATATTAGTATTATTTACTATTACGAGTTTAATTTCTATACACACGTAAAAGAAGTTTTTATTAAATTACACAGATTGTGTAAAATTCTTTTACTCTATTAGTGTATATTACTCTCGTTTTTCTCTTTGTCTCAATTTATATGACATACTTTTTCTTTTTAGAACTTATATGTCATATGTAGCAGAAAGAATATTATCTTTCTATATTTAGAATGTAACTTTAAATTTCTCATTTTATCTTTACGAGATAATATATGATGTCACATTAATCGGAATAAAGGGAGTGCGTTACTTGATATTTTCATATGTAAAGATAATTTCTTGATTTGCTAAGTCATTTTTTTTTTATAAAAAAAAGTGTATATATGGGGGAGAAAACTTACCAAGTGAATCACCAACATTCAATGTTGTTCCACTAGCCCAAGTGGTATAATCCACACCAAGTCCCCATCCAGATGAGTCTCCAACAGTATAAACTTTGGCCAAACTTGGAACAACACAACACATGAACAAAAAAATCACAGCAAAAAATTTTCCCATTTTTTTGATGAATCTAAAAGATAGAGAGTTGGTATTCTTAATTTTGAGTGAAGAATGCCTTTGATTTGATTTTCTTATATAGTAGAATGCATTGAAAAGGAAATGGAGTAGGTTACTTAATATTTTTGTAATGGGGTGCATATATAGTTGTAAAGGAGATGTCACATAATTTCAGTTTGACATACATTATACCTAATGCCTTGAAAAAGTGGTCACTTTTATCTCTTTGTTTTCTAGCCTTGAAGAATTAAGTTGGTGAAATGAATTATGTTAGTTAAGATATTCTTGTTTTGCCTGATGAAAAGCATGAGGTTGAAACATTATATTACATGATGTGAAATGCGTAGAGAACAAGTCATCTATATATAATCAAATATATGTTTGACCATTTTCACTAATGTCTAATTAGTGCTAATTTTCCCCCCCACCCCCACCCCCTAAAGTTCCAACGCCATGAATTAAAAATAAAATAAAAAGGATATGTCATCAAAATTTGCTAATTACCGTAACATGTTCGATCAAACTCTCATAACCCCCTCAGCCTAAAGTCTCAACGCCATGAATAAAAAAAAAAAAAAAAGAGTCACGATCATATGAAAAGAATAAACGTATGAGTCATCAAAATGTGCTAATTACTGTAGCATGTTCGATCAAACTTTCATAACCCCCGTCGACCTAAAGTTCCAACGCCATGAATTAAAAAAATAAAAAAAGTCATGATTATATGAAAAGAATAAACGTATGCCATCAAAATTTGTTAATTACTGTAGTATGTTTGATCAAACTTTCATACACCCCCATCCCCCACGATCATATGAAAAGAATAAACATATGAGTTATCAAAAAATTTCAATTACTATAGCATGTTTGATCAAACTTTTATACAATCAAGCGCCATAAATTAAAAAAATATAGCATGTTCGATCAAACTTTCACATATATATATATAAGTAATTATTATTATTATTATTATTATTATTTTGAGAGAGTAGGAAGATCACTTTTCGAACAACTTCGGGGAATTGCATATATAAAGTATATATATAGACTCTCTTTATGTTAGGAGTAATGATATGTAGATAAAAAGATTCAAGATAATATATATTAGATTGGTCTCATAATTAGCTAGAATAAAGTGACACTATATATTGTCTATATATTAATTCGAAAGAATTTTGTAGAGAAACCAAAGACATGTAAAGGTCGTCCCCAAGCCCCACCACTCGAAAAAAAGAAAGAAAAAAAAACCCCACACATTCATTTATTTTTTAAAATGATTATAAATAGACTTCTTTCAAATATAAGAAAATAAAATTTGACACTCAGTTTAGGGATGAGGGATAGTGTTTCTCGTATAAACTTAACAAAATATTCACCCAACAATTCATCAAAATGGTGTAAAGGGGACTAGGGGGTCCCGCCACATGCCAACCTCAATAAAAGTGTCATCATTTTTTAATTTTTTTTTTTTTTTTTTTTGTCTATTTGGGTTCTACACCAAATTTAAATTCGCGTCGAAAAATTCCAACGGATAAAATTTCTTGATAGAGGCAATTCCGAGCTCTAACTAAAAATGAAAGAGTACTTATAACTTTATCACAACCCTCGTTGGCTTGTCATCATATTTTTTTATTTTTTATTTTTGCTTCTTCCGTTCATATTTTCTGATTATAGAAATTCGCATACTTTTTTTTGCATATTAACTATTTTCTGCATTTGAAGATGCAATTTTAGATCACAACTTGAAATCATAATTTCTCACACTTATTAAAACAAAATAAGGGAAAGAAAGTTCACTGATCTTAAAATTGCAATTCGAACTATTTAAATTTTAACTCTCGTGATATTATGATTCAAATTATATGTATGAATATGACGAAGCCAAGTGTACAAGGTGATATAGGAGCAGCACAAAAACTACGATAGTGGGCACTAATAAAACGACCGAGTGAGACAATCTAACAACAATTTAGATGTCAAATCCCATATTGTTATCTTTGGAATCATTCTCAAAGTCAATTAATTCTCCTTTAATGATCATTTCTTAAGGTGAGGTCTTTGCTTTATTTCTCCTTCAATTATTTTTCATTTGAATCACACGTTGATGATACCAACTTATTTGGGATCGAATCTTCAAATTCAACAATGCATTTCTATAAATGGACTATTTGAAATTTAGTTTTGGGAGTTAAGATTGAAGTTTTGTGAATGAAAACTTGATAAAACTTGTCTCTTAAATTTTGAATTTCATATTTCAAGTTTGGAGTTTGAAGTTGAAATAGATTAAAACAAACATCTATTTATATTTAAAAAATGACTTTCAAATATTATTTCAAAATTTTAAAACAAAAATCCATGGACAAACGGGTCTTTGAGAGAATTAGAAACTAATTTTGTTGGGTTCGTTAGGCTCCAGAGGGTCGGGCCAACTACTCCCCCGCCTGCTCCAATTTGATCATTTGTCAGTGAAGTAATATAAGATAAGATGTACCAAGGAGGTCTCGTATTCAGTATGAAATAAAATCGGAACTCCAATACGGGTAACATATATGAGGCACTATACGAAAAATGAAAAATCCAAAATTTCTGGTTTTAGTAAAGTTAGAAAATATTAACCAAAAAGAAGAGGTCTCTGACATGGGATTCGGAGGTTTGGCTAATTATAGAAATGGCATCTCGTCAAATGTTACATCTCACCTGAAATTTTGGTAGCACTTCAACATCACTCTTATTCTTAGTGGGTTTCCTTTTTGATGAGTACCTTCTTTAACAGATCTTAAACTCTAACTTTTGACAAAAAGTTGCTTCAAAACACAAACTGATACGAACTCGTGATTTAAAGTTTATGAGTTCGTATAACAATCTCAAGTTAATGTACAAAAATAACTGAGTCTCCAATCACGTAGTAGTATTTATAGATATTTAGTAGATTTCTTAATATGTATATAATGTTTGAGAAGAAAGTACTGAATTCACGTGAACCTATATGTTTACCTTGTAGATTCATCAATGTCAAAACTTAAAAGGTTGTGCCACACTCAAAAATTTATTCAAAATAAAGAATACAAATGTGTAATTGCAGAAACCAAAGCTAATTCAAGATAGATAGAAAAGGCCAAATGAGAAAAGTAATGTGCACCAACCAGCTTGGATGTAGGTGATTTCTATAGAAATGTACCGTTCATACACTTAAAAGTGTTCACTTGCCTTTAAAACAACTTTCAGCTTCTTAGCAACAAACTCCTAAAAGGAATAATCATGCAATTTGATACATGGTCAAGACAAATTTATAAACAGCCCTTTTCCTTTTGCTAGCATCAGTTTCCACTGCCAAAACTATGAACTTTTCATTTCTCTATTGAAAGCCCTTGGTCGGAAGAGAGTGATACTGCAGAGAAGAAGGGAAAGAACGAAAGAGAAAAATAAACAACTCAGTGACTGCATTTCACGTAGGGAACAGTGAAATTAAAGACGAAAAAGGTACTTAACAAAAGAAGAAAAGGAATGGGTAGCTACAAGGGACGGTGAAAACTAGCATCAGCAGGCTTCCATAGCCTTTCTACATACCTCTCATTTTAAAATCCACGGCAATCAAACAGGAAGATTGAATTTGGAGCAGGACGAATAGTTTTTGGAAAGTAATCCCACAGACTATCTTATAGTTCAGGAGCTATACTTAATGAAAATTTCCAAACCCCACAAAGCTATTGACATGAAGCACCGCGATCTATACTTCAGGAATATTTAAGTTTCATGTTAGGGACTAAACAGAAGATGCTTGATCCCATGACAATGTACATCACATTGCCAAGAACTATTGAACCTTATGATTTCATGAGGGACTTGAAGAAATATGTGTGAGGCACCAAAAAGTACGAGCCCTACTTTTTTGATGTTGGAACATATATTATTCATTGGATTATACACAGTTCTATAAGTATCATAAAAGGAAACCTCCATTCGTATTCCCAAATGGCATTTTCAGTATAAAACAATGCCTAGTTCAAGTGGTATCTCCTGTTATAAGAGTTGTGACATTTAATTTGGGTAAAGAAGACACTTCAATTACTAATTGGTAGTCCAGGATCTAACCCAACTTAATCTAGCTGACTTTCCCTACTTGTCTTTCATGGTAGATCACACTTCACTAACTCGCATTATTAAAAACAAGATATGGAGAATGAGAGGATAATAAAGAAACTGTTTTTTCAATAAAAGCAGAAACAAGTGTGAGCATGGCTGGAGGTGGAGAAGGTTTTACTATTGTCCTTACAAGTTTTACAAATCATGGTGAACTCATGGTGACACAGTACCAACAATTATGGTGTGGTGTCAAAAAAAATTTCAATCACAGTGTGGCACTTAAGCTTTAGGAGAAACTTGAATTACTGGGAAGTAGAAGGCTTTTGTAACCTACTTCAGATGCTGGAGCCCTTCCAGATTATTCAAAACAAACAGGATACTCGCAGTTAGGCAGCAAGTAAAGACAATAGTTTCTGTGTCATCAACTGCTATAGTTTACTAATGAAGCAAGCTGATCAATGGGATGATAACTGGCCTTGGAAACCGATTAGGAAGACTAAGGCACCTGTCAAGGCAGCATGGTTTGGGTAGGTTGCCTCTTTGGGGGCCTGCTTAACACAAAACAAATTGCAGAAAAGAGGATTCCTATTGTGCAATGGATGATATTTGTGTGAGAATGACCAAGAAACAGTAGATCACCTCCTCATACTCTGCAAACTAACTAGACAATGCTAGGATTTGTTCCTAAGTATGTGTGGAATCTATTGGGTAATGCCACTCAAGGTAAGAGATTTGATGGAATGCTGGCAACATCAGAGAACTCCTAGAGCATTGAAGCAGATCTGTAGGACCATCCCTCTATGTATCTTTTTTTCTTTTTTTTGAGAATAACCATCCCTCTACGTATATTCTGGACCATTTGGCTAGAGAGGAACAAGACATGTTTAGAAAGTCAGATCTATCATTTCTCCAGAATTAAGAATAACTGCCTCTAAAATTTATATTTCTGGAGTAGAAGTTGTATGGTGTATGGTCTTAGCCAATATATGGGTTTTCTAGAACTTACTTGGAAGAAGGATGTAACTGACTGGATGCCCATTCCCTGCAGGTCTTTTGTATCTTTTTAGTAACATCTTGGTAACTTAACAATAAACCTCAGAACAAGACTTGTGCTCTCTAAGAAAGATGTGCATGCGTTTTAAGTGATCTCTTAATTGTTGATTCAAGACATAGGTGCTAAGAACTTACAATCATACACAAAATTGTCAAGATAAAAAGTAGATGTAAAAGAAAGTTATAGTGCAAATAAGTGGAAAATGAAGTGTAATAGGCACAACGCACCTTACACACTTATGAATTGTTATATTAGTATGAGGAAATAGGAGCAAATGCGGCCTAGAGCGTGAACAGAGACAAAGTAAGGTACCCTACGGTATTGGGATGTTACTTATGGAATAGATAACCAAATGGGTTCACCTAAGTAGGATACATGGAAGAACTACGTTTGACAATTAATCTTGAAAAACTACTACTTAAAACTTAATGCTTGTTCATAACATTTTTTTTTTTGATGACAAGGGAAACCCGCAGCCCCGCTACCCTTTGGGTGCACACAAGGTAAAACCCCCGCTCCTATGCAATATCTCGCAAACCACATAGGAGAGGTAACCCGCATTAGGCAAGCCTAGTGCGACGAGCTCGACCCAGAAGGCAAACCCCTTGCTTTTGCTGGCAAGGGGTTTCGAACTTGAGACCTCCAACATGGAAGTCCCAAGCCCAAACCACTGGGCCACCCCGAAGGGTAATGCTTGTTCATAACATTAAGGAGATGAGTGTATATGTTGGAAAAATAGACAAAATGAAGACACTAATACACGGGAAGAAACAGATAGCTATGATCCTACTCCATTGTGCTACCCCCGATCACCACTCAGTAGTATCATATATCTGCTAAAACGTCCTACAATGAATTGATTTAATCAAACTTCTAAACAAAAAGGACAATAAGTCGATAATTTTTTTAAAACATATCAAATGCTGGGAAGTCCGTAATGATTCATAATTTGCCAGAGCAAATATTGTTTCATAGCAACTACCCAAAGCACCAATATGTCACCAGCACGCATGTTCATATATCTGGGTAGACAAAGAATTACTGATTCTCTTGCAATGAGACCTCGAAGGATACATGGCATGTCACGTAGAGACTGCATTCAATTATCATAGAGAATTTGCTTAGCGGTAGTGATTCTCTTGCAATGAGAATTTGGAGGAGATGTCACCTTCGGACTGTATTCAATTTCCGTAGTGGACATTTCTCTAGAAACTTATACTTGATTAAACATTTTTTCCGCACCTCTAAACAAAACGAAGAGATAGAAAACAGAAAGTAATCCCGAATAATAGAGGAAACCAAAGGAACAGGGAACGTACATGAAGCTATATAAAAATTTCTGACACAATTTTTTTGAAAATATCTGCCTGGATTCTACTATACAAACAGAAAGTCATGGAAACTCACTTCCTCAGAGGAATAACTTTCAAAATTCAGCAGCATTAGCTCATTCTGCCACAGAGATCAATTCAGATGGTAGTTCTTGTGACTGGATAGCCTTTTTTGTCTCTTCTCTAAGAAACCTTTTACTCTGTGCCACCCTTATAGCTCTTCCCATAAATTCCTATGGATGAAGATATAATCAAATCAGGTTTTCGACATTAACTAGATCCAATGGTTCAAGTTCAAAAGAGTAAATAAACTACAGGAACCGCAATGAACATTCAACAAATGGAAAGTGAAATTCATCACAACAAGCAGCCAAACCCGAAATTACCTTTCCGTCAAAGGAGGATAATGCTGCATCAGCTTCCTCCTTGGTATTAAGTGAAACAAATCCATATCCTGCAGATCGTCTGGGATTATCATTGAATATGACTTCAGCAGAAACAACATTTGCACCATTAGCCTTAAAGAATTCCAGCAGGTCGTTAGACCTTGCTTCAAAATGCAAATTAGCCACAAAGAGATTGTGTATAGGCAGCGGCTTGGATGGCAGTGGAGAAGAAGGTTTCTCAGTCTTTGGCTTAGCCCATGCAAGTCTCAAAGGTCTACCCTCAAGTTCCTGTCAAGTGTTAACAACCAATAATGTAACCCAAACTCATCTCAAAAAAGTCAAATAGTGACAGAATTTTTCAGGAAGAGTTAACATTCGAAATCCTTACATACGCTTCAAGATTTTCAAGAACTGCCTTAGCTTCCTCATGTGAGCCCATTGTGACAAAGACTAAACCCCTGCTTCTTGTCTTGTTATACATTGCAACCTTGAGAACAAACAACAGACAACAAAGCCATCTCAGAAAAACTTAAAAGTATAATCAAACCTTACAGAAACATAATGAGAGTTCAGGCAAGTTTGGTACGGCGAAAAATATTTTTCACCTTGAAACTATTTTTCAGTATTTGGTTATAAGATAATCTCCTTGAAAACAATTCTTCATCAAAAGGAAAAATGACTTCATTCACTTATGGTTAGAAGTCATTTTCCTGTCCAAAAAATCACAATTCTTAATTCATAACACCAAATTCAACCAACATGAAGACAATACTTCCAACCTTTAATACTAGAAATCATCATCATACCTTATACTGCATCTAGTATCATTATCATGTCACCTACTTACCAATATTTGCTTACAAACAAAATTTCTCCATCCAAAAGTAGACTTTTTCACCTATGGAAGAAAATCAGTTTCCTTTCCGAAATTCTTAATCCATAACACTAACTTCAACCAACTTTTCAATTTCCAATACTACTAAAAAATCATAGCTAACCTCTCTCCCCCATAAAGGCAGGTTTAATTTATGTGTACATTCTACTCCCAAAACCCGAGACCCCACTTGTGGAACTATACTGGATATGCTGTTGTTGTACTAAAAACTTTATACTCATACCCTATCCTGCACCCTTGTAACTGTTTTCACAAATATAATTCTACATACAAAAAACAGATATTTTAAAAAGGTGCAAACCTCAATATCCACAACAGTGCCATATTTCTCAAATAGAGGTCGAAGGTCATTTGCTGTATACGTCCAAGGAGCATTTTGAGCAAGCACTCTTCTTTTCAAACTTTCATCTTCTAATTGTTCTTCTAGGTCTTGTGAAGTTTGGGCGGACGAAGAACAATTGGATATGTAAAGGTAAGGTCTTTGGGGTTTGATGGGGATTAATGGGGAGAAACAAGGAGTTCGCAAAGAAATGGAGGAAGGGGATAGTAAAATGGGAGTTGTAGAATGGTGGTGAAGGGGAAACAAAGTGGATGATGAAGAAGGAAATAGAGATGGAGAACATAGTAAGCGAAGTAACGCCATTGATGAAGTGGAAGAGTTGTGTAAATGGGGCAATTCAAAGGCAGCTGCAGTTGGGGATACTTCACGACTGGATAAGGGTCATAAACTGGAATTTTCACGGCAATATAAACCGCTTCCTCCCTCCTAAAAACTTAAAATTCGTATTTCGAGAATCAAATTAAATACGGTAATATTTATTCATATCATACTTCATCTGTTCACTTTATTTTTAACTTATTAAGAAAAATTATTTATCTTTTTCTATTTTATTCTCGACATTCGTAAAAGTGAACGGAGAGAGTAACATGATGATTTTGAACTTTACTTTGCACCACGAGGCTCCAAGTTCAAAACTAATCATAGTAAATGAGATTCAAATTTAGTCCCCTCATCTCTATGGTGTGCAACGTTTAGTTTTAGTGTCTTTGGATATATCAATGAAAGTTCGATGTGAAGCCCTTCCACACCTGTATGAAGCATCTCCTCTCGAGATTGGTACTTCCAAAGTTTTCGAATTCGCTTTAGAGATTGAGCAAGTGTCATCAATCTAGGACATAAATGATAACTTATAGTGTTTTTCGCGTACGTTTTAAAATTTTAATTTTTAAAATATTTTAAATTAATTTACTGTAATTTATATTTAAATATATAATTAATCAAATTAACTCCAAAATACTACACGGAAAAAGAGTGATTTTTAAACAAATTCAATCAAGATTTTCATTTAGTCAGATTGTCTATTTAAATTTGTTGTTATTATGTTGATCCATTCTTTTTCTAAGATTCAAAAAGAAGCCTGCAAATAATATATCCATTTGTGATGACCACCAAAGCTATGCCTCTTTTGTTCCAACTTCCTCTGTGTTGTCAAAGATCTACACGTATAATTTTCCTCTGACGCATGACCAATTTTCTAACAACTAAACTCAAGAACTCATTCTTACAGAAAAAAAAATCTAAGAATTCACATTTTTCATCCAAAAGAAATAAAGAAAGATTCTCCTCTTCAACAGAAAGGAGGAACTTGCTTGAATGATAAGCATCCTCACTTTCAACCCTAAGGTTCTGAGTTCAGTCACCAATTACCATCAAATCCAAGCAAAACATAAAGTTGGAATACAAAATTGGAACTAAATTGTTGATGAAAAAAACCATTTTCACAGTTCCATACATCTAACAATTCGACAAATAGGCTCCACAGTAGTCAGTCCCATGGCAGTAGAATTTTGAGCAAAAAATCATCACGACACTAGGATATGGATATTGAAAGATCAATGGCAAATCATGTCCATTGACTTTTAACACAAGAACACATGCAACAGTCGCAAGATTCATCCATATTAAGCATCAAGCAGTAACCAAAAATCCCTACTTTGCAATATAACACAAACAAAATATATCCATAATGCACTAGCAATACAATGGTAGCAGACTAACAATAATTTTCTTACAAGAACGAAAAACAACCAAATTCTTCAAGGCTATAGGGGAGATGAGAAAGTAGTATGTTACTTTTTACAGTTACCGAGAATCGTAACAACACTTTTAAATGCAAGAATAGCCTAAAATGATTAAAAGAAATTGCAACTGGTCAGGAAGGAGGAGCTTCTCCTGCTACTTCTTGCATAATCTATATTCAGGTGAGTTTTCTCGCAAAGGTGATAAAGGCTGCCTCAAAGAATCAACCTCGCTGAAATCAAGTTTTCCCTCCACTGGACTGCTTATCTTGGGGCTTGATTTCCTTTTGTTGCCCTGCGAGCACTGGTTAAAGGTTAAACAAAACTTAAGCTATGAGCGCAGCATAGAGAGGAAACAAAAGACCAGGCTAAAAGAAACTCGTATAAGCGCACCTTGCCAGAAGAAGGTTTTCCACCAGAACCAGGTGTGTGTTTCTCTTTCTGGTACAGCCTTATCAGCCTTTTATTCGCCTCATCCAAAACATTGTTTTGTTCAAACAATACATTCACCTAAAATCAGAAAATTACCCCTTTTTCTTAGTTTACTAGGCAGACAGGGGATCAAACACTTTCTTTTCTCTTTAAATCTACTCACCTCATCTTCAGCTTTATGGAGGTTTATCCTCAAATGTTCCTTGTCTTTCTGCAGAGTATTGACATCAGCAACCAGAGCAATAACCTTTTGTGTTGATGGCCTCAATCTATCAAAGCAAAAGGCGCTCAGCTAAAAATTAAAACAAAACACAAAATTGTAGACATTTGGAGAAACAGAAGTTGAACTCACCGCTTCCACTTCGTCAACAACCTTTGACAAACTTCTATACCACTATTTGCCTCCAGAAACGCATGTGCTGTCGATGCAGCATCATCTCTACCAATCACAGTTTCCAGCAAATTGTCGAGCAGATTCTGTTCCACCGAAGCATCATCTGTGGCTGTGTCACCCTTCAAGAATAAGTAAAGTAATCTAATAATTAGCCTCCAGAAGAAAGATTCTACTTCTAAGTTCTAGCAATCTAGAGATGTATCAAATAGGATCTATAACTAACTAATTGACAGTCTACATTGACCATGTTATTTTCCAAGCAGCCAATTAGTTAGGTTTCCAAGTAATCAGAGGGCTAATTACATATCCTCAGAAGAAGGATCTAATTATCTGAATGGCCGTTACACATGAAAAAGCACAACTGAATCCTGGGAAAGAGAAAGGAAGCTATTCACAGAGCAATCACCAGTTCTTTTACTGATATCAAGGAAAATTAAAGTTAGACCAATAAGCTCTCCCATTCTCATAACCACAGAAGTCTGGACAGGAGTTTCATTTACATTAATATTATGTTACATGGATACTGGTAAAGTATCCGACACTGGATCTATGTGTCAGATTCATAAATCACATAAATCTAGGATCCAAAATATAGAAAGGCCGTTGAGTCAAAATAAATATAATTTTTTGTTAGTTAAGTATCTAGTTTTTAAATAAGGATTGAAGTGTCTACAATATTATTAGTTTGTTCTACATTAACACATATACAGTAGTACAAACAAAAACAAAAAGAAGAAGACCAATAAAGAGTGGTAGGAAAATGTAATAGAAAAGGGGCCTAAGCCCAATTCTGTTACAGGAAATGGAGAACAAAAATTACTCTCTATCGGAACCTGGACAGAGACAACAGCAGTTCAACTGGCATGTCAATGTTGTCATGTCAACACCGGTCAACAACATGGGAGAATTCACATAACATTGATCATATGTCTAAAATTTGACACAACAGAAGGTTTGAGAGACCTTGGCCTAACGAACGCTACCGTTGAAGAATTTCAACCACATCATAACTCATGGTTAAAGAATGAGACGCTCAACAAAGTCAAACCCTTCATATTATCCAGATACAACAGCACTATGGCACTTGGGTCGAAAACTTTCTCACGTCAGAACCGGTTTCAAAGATCCTAATGAAAAATTGGGAATAGTTTAAGCAATATAAAAATTCATTTGCTTCCCAGACTCCCAGCATCATAGAAGACATATGTGTATGCTAAAATGGAGATCTTATCGGGGGAAAAAGTGTGACACTGGTAGGTTTTAGAGGCCTTAGGCCTAAATATACACTGTTACAAGAGAGAGTTTTTTGACTTCATAACTTATTCTTCAAGAATAAGGCAAATGGACATATTGGTGACAAGAATTGCCTCAAACCAAACTGCAAGTCACCATCAAAGATACATAAATCACATCATAACTCATAGTTGAATAAGGCAATAAACAACGTACGTAGACCTAGTTCTGAAAATCCAAAAGTGGAGACCTTATGCCTAAAACCCTAAAAATGGAAACAGTGGTACAACATAGGGCTTAAGAGACCTCTTGCTTAATGTACGCTACCATCAGAGTTATTTAACCACATCATAACCCATGGTTGAAAAATTGGGGAGTCAACAAAGCAGTGAGCCTCATGATATCTTACAACAGCTCTATGAAGCTTTCTGGGTTGGAAACCTCTTATGTCTGATTAGATATCGAAAACCCTAATGAAATAATGTGAATAATTAATGTTGTAGCAAAAATTCATCTGTTATCATCTATTTCAAGTAAATGCATTCAGCTTACACTGAATCTCTTAAAAGTACGCTGGGATGCAAATTTAGAAACTTTCCCACAACATATCTTGAAGTACCTTTTGGGTGAAAAGTTTAGAGCATCCACTAATTGGCAAGGTTTATTAGAAAATGTGTGAGAAAACTAGCTTCTTGGAAGAAGCAATATAATTGCTACAAGATGACAAGACTTACTAATTGTGTGCTTCATAACATGCCCACATACATAATGGTATTACATACGACGACAACATCATACTCAGTGTAGTCCTACACTGTGGGGGTCTGGGGAAGGTAGAGTGTACGCATACCTTACCTCTACCTCAAATGTGAGGTAGAGAGGTTGTTTTGATAGAACTCAGGCACAAGGCAAAAACAGTCTAGGAAAAGACATAATGAAAGTACAATAGACAATAGATAGTAACAAAAACAATAGATAGTAACATAATAGTTCTACAACAAAATAATACTACAAAGAAACTATACTAAATAATAAATATTCACAGAAATTGAAGAACAGGAAACTACAAGAGTAGTCCTACGACTACTAGTAGCACTCCTACCTACTAGTATGGACACACTCCTACCTAGTTACCTTCTACCCTAATTTATGTCCTTCACATCTTCCTGTCTAAGGTCATGTCCTTCACATCTTCCTATCTAAAGGTCATGTCCTAGGTAAGTTACAATTGTGTCATATCCTATTTAATCACTTCTCCCCAATACTTCATTGGTCTACCTCTCCCTCTCCTAAATCCATCCATAACCAACCTCTCACACCTCCGTACTGAGCATTTGTGCATCTCATCACATTCTCGAACCATCTCAACCTTACTTCTCGTGACTTGTCTTCCACCGAAGACACCCCCAACTTGTCTTAGCTATCCTCATTTTCAATTCTATCTCTTCTAGTATGGACCCACACACCCATCGTAACATCCTCATTCATCTTCTGGATGTGAGAGATGTGAGAGTTCTTGACTGACTAATACTCCGCACTATTCAACATAGTTGGTCTAACTACCACTCTATGGAATTTGCCTTTAAGTCTAGCTTATCACACAAAACTTCATATGCAAGCCTCCATTTCACACTGGACATTGTAATGTAATCTCCCCTAATGTTTCTTCACAACTTCTATTCATACTTAGTTGGTTCCAAATTTTATGCAATAAATCATTTTGTAAATACTTTGAATCCAAACATAAACAATATTTGGAGATCTAACTTAGTACATTCAAAACAATATCATATTTTAAAATTAAAAGAAGTCGCCCATGTTGACCTGATAAATGCTATAAACAATTTATCAATAACACCACATAACATTGAATAAACATAAAGTTAAACATGGGAGGGAACCAAGAGAAAAAAAAGGGAATTACATACCACTTGGGTCTCATATTGACACTTGTAGAAATGCAATTCTTCAGATAACTTTCGAACCTCTTCCTCCAAGTCATGAACACGAATCTCAGCTTCCTTTGCTCTCTCATCTGCCTCATTTCCAAAATCCATTAATGCCTCGCGGTCATGATCATACAAAGCGCACTCTTTCTCCCACCTCTTACACTGAGCCAACAAATTCGAACACTCCACCGCCAACCTCTGATTTTCGTCCACAAACCTTTTCAGTGCCGAAGCATTCATACTTGACTCAGCCTAACAAGTAACAACACCAACAATTAAGAGAAGAAGCACAAAATCAAATAAAATCTTAACATAAGCATATGAATTTTTCTATATATACAAAGATAAATAAAAGAAGATCAATATTTATAACAAACATTTCAGTATTTTTATTGAAGTAAATCAAAGAGGAGAGTATAAGGTAAAAACCCTAGTGCGCTCAATCGTTTCATCTTTCTCTTTCAATTTGGCTTGTAGAGAAAGATACTGATTCCGAAGACGAACAAGGGATTCTTCAGATGCTCGAAGCTTTAATTGAAGCGTTTGTGACGAAACAGGGAGACCAAGAGAGTACTCAATCGATTCACGAATGTAATCTTCGGTCTCTTGCGAAAGATCCATCTTGAAACTTCAAACAAACCGTAAACTCCGATTAAATGTTTCCGGCGATGGGAATTGAAAATCGATCTTCCCGGGTACCGGAATTTGATCGGAGAGTTCTGCGAAGTGAGAGCGGTTGCGGTCTGAAATGAGGGGTTTTGGGGTCTGGATTATATATATCTTTTTTTCTTTATAGTGATTGTTTGGAATTTCGAATTGGGAAGTGGAAGATCTAGCCGTTACAACTTAAAGATTTGTTTGTGTATTTAAATATTGGACTCAATGAGATGATTTATGCAAAGGTTCTTTCAGGCTATTAGTTAAATTTTTGTTTCTATTTTTTAAAATGGCAAATATCATTTATGAAGTCGTAAATTATGATCCAACTTTATTTCATAAGCTTTTTAATTTTCTTTAAAGAAAATTAAAATTGTAAGCTATAAAATTAATAAATTGCAAAAATTGATTTATGGCTAAACTTTAACTTGTATATGAATTTTTTATAGTCAAACACTAATTTTTAAATAATATTAAAATATATATCCAAAAAAAGTGAATAAATTTTATGGGTGTTGGGGTTAGGCGTAGAGCGGAGTCCATTTGAATTTTCAATTGGGAGAAAATTAAAAAGTTTCATCGACGTCCTATTTTGATCGTGCCATTTAATTTGCTTTCGTCTTGCATATTTTTTTTTGTATGAATACCTAATTTAGATAACTTTAGATAAAAAGAAAAATTTCTTTTGTTTATGTATGCAGATATACATTGACTGAAACTATAGTCAAGCTTTACATGAACTTCAGTCACATGCATTAAAAATCGAATGAATTGCAAAATAGTTTGTTGGATTAATTATTGTTTTGACAAATTGATGATTAGAGTTTGTTCTTCATCATACATAGAACTTAACTTATGTTTAAATTTGAGTTTATTCGTAGTAGATTCAAAATGTTGAGTTAATGTGTTAGATTATTGAAATTCAAAAGAACAAATATTTATTTATTTTTGACAAAAAAATATAAATAAGCAGCCACATATAACTAAAATTTTAGCTAATTTTTACATGTACTTAGTCATGCCTTGAAATTTTTAGACACATGATTAAAATTTCAACCATTCTTTACATGCATCTTAGTAAAAGTGTCTGATGGTAGCTTTGGCAAGTCAGATGAAATTTTCAGCCAAAAATATTTAAAATTTGCTTTGTCAAGTCCACAATTCTAGGAAAATATGCTCGAACTTGACTTTTGCAAGTCATACCAAACTTTAAACAGAAATATCTAATGTTTATTTTTCACAAGACAATACTTCAGATCCGAATATCTGAAGTTGTTGTGATTAAACTTTGCATGAAAATTTTAACTTCGAGTAATTTTCTATATATATACAGAAGAAGATCCATAATTATCAAAATAATAAATGTTTTCCTCTTTCCAAACACATTATGTATTTATTTTCAAATTGTATATGAAATCGCACCTCAAATCTCACTCACGATTTCATATATATATATGTGTTGTATAAATTATGTATGAAATATGCATGTAATTGTACTGTATAAAGATAAGGAGACGTGTTTAGACTTTTTCTTCTTATTAAATTTGCTACAAAGTGTAATTGCTATGTTTGGCAAATCTTTTTTAAAAAGTACATATATTAGTAATATAGGATTTTTCTTCAGTTACGGAAAAATTCTGAATTAATTTTGTATCTAAGAAATTGCAATTTTAGCTGATCCAAATAAATATGGATTGCATCGACTCTTTTAAGTATTTTGAATCAAATAATAAACATCCAAATATATTAAATTAGGTCTTGGACCTAACTCACACCCCAAAAATTAGCTCAAAGAGAGGAGGATTGTCCGAACCTTATAAGGAGTCCACTCATCTCATTAACCACCAATGTGGAACTTTTGTTATTCTTTAACAAAATAAAATATTTGTATCAAAATTTGTCTTCATGCAAATAACGAAATTATTATAAAGGTAAATACCTAGCAACAGAAACATTACAATTTGGGAATTAACAAGTCCAAACATAAAAACTTTGTACTAAAACTAAAAAGTAGTCATCATGAAAATTAATAAATTTCAAACATAGTAAAATCATGTTTCCTATATAGTGTCACACCTCCTCTAAAGCCAAAGACAAACACCGAGACAATAATAATATTTCAATATGAATTAATCTTCCATTGGCTTAATAGGGTATATTGACTTATACTTAAGTATATATGATCTTATGTTTAATGGGTAATTTAAAAAATTCAGTCTCTGTGTTTGGCAAGCTATTTCAAAATACTTTTAAATGAAATTTTCTCAAAAGTCCTTTTCAAGAAAGTGCTTTAAGGAGAAAACTACATTTTTTAACTTATGGAAAATTGCTTGTGTTACTTCCTAAACACCTTTTTTTTTATGGGAGAGGGTCTGATATACCCTTCAACTTCGTCATTTATAGCTGATATATCCCTTATTATGAAAGTGACTCATATATACCTCTACTGTTATACAAATGACTCACATATAATCTTTTAAATTAATTTTGTTTTGAACTTTTAATTATTTTTTTTGAAAAATATAATCCATATAGGGTATATTTGATCCTCCTCACACATATATTTATTTATTTTTGAATTTTTTGTTTCGATAAATTTAAATTTATTATTTTGATGGTCAAATTTATTTATGTTTCACTAATTTTCTTGTAAAATTTATTATAGATGCCACATTATTTTATTTTATTTTTACAAATACAAAAACTAAATTACAATATAGCTGCAAAAGAATTAGTTTTAAAATTTTTTCTTTGCACTAAATAACAAAATTTTAAAATAAAGAATAAGAAACTCGAATAATGATAATCAAATAAGTCAAAAAATAATTTTATATGAAAAAGATTAAAATATACATTAAACTTTGTTAGAAGGATCAGATATATATCCCAAATTTTTAAAAAAATTTATAGTCAAAAAAATAAATTTAAAACTATTTTGTATTTCTGTTAGATGAATGGTATATGTGAGCTCCTTTTGTAATGATAAGTGTCAATTTGTATAATGATAAGAGTGAATATGAGCCACTTTTATAACGAAATGTATAACAGTCCTAAATGACAAAATTGAGGGATATATCAGACCTTTTGGCCTCACAAAATTTTGGCCAAACAAACTATTGATGGCAAAGACTTAGCGCGTGATGTATCCCCTAGAATTAGACTAGTAAGCCACGAATTAGCCGAATTAATTGACTTTGAATCGAGAGAAATGATACCAAATAAGAACTTTTATTCTAGTGCTAATTAGAATAGTTAAAAGGCAATTTTTTAAAATAGTTAAAAAATAGTCGCAATTTTTAAAGATATAGCCAGCAAAGTAGTTAAAAAATAGTCGCAATTTAAATATATGGCAAAATGTTTGACAAATAGTCACAAAAATCTTCAATTTCAAGTTATTAGAAACTCCAAATATGCTTTGAGATGTAAGCTAATTTCCCCAAAAAACATTTAAATCAGCCTTTTTAACCTGTAAAATATCTTTATTTATTTCATTCTACCTTAAAAAAACGTAAAAATATAGCAAGTTGCTAGTACGACAATCAGAGGTATATCCAGAATTTCGTTAGGATGGGTGCACTATTACGAATAGTGCATCTAAGATATAAATTTGAATGGGTTGATCTTTAGGTTCTTAATATAAACCGTTAAATTTTAAAAACTATAGGTCTAAAATATATAATACTACTAGTTATAAATTTTGATATGCACATTTAATTTAATTATATTTAAAAAAATCGATTCTAAAATTTTTAGGAATTTTTAATGTAACACACTTCAAAATTTTGAAAGATAAAAGATAAAAACAAAAGAAAAATTAATTGAAACGTCAAAAGTATTACCGAATAACTATTTGGAGAGATGTTACAAAAAAAAAGATAAATATAAAATTTTAAATTTCTTTCTTTACTTAAAGAGGTACACTCAATCATCATCATATTATTATATGATAGCTGAATACAAGTTCACATATTTATATTTAATTATTATTTAATAAGTAGGTCAAACCCATCGATGGCCCCCAAAAGTTGGCATCAAATTTCACTTAAACACTTTAACTGAGTGATGTTCATGTTAGACACCTCATGTAGGGTTCCGTTGTATCATTTTGACACTTTTTGCTGACATGTCAAAGTGAGTGTGATACACTCAACAATAGCGTGTGAAAGGCTTAATTTAGCCAATTTTTTATTTTATTTGCTGTTCTTCTTCTCCAATTTTCAAGTCACCACCTCCCACCATTTTTTCAAGTTTAAACTCCTTCAATGGAGGTCGAATTTTTTATTCAAATCCGATTTTAAGTCATTTTTTTTCTTCTTCATTGTATCATCACCTCCCTCTACCTTTTTTGCCGGATAAATGGATACCAACACCCATATTTCATATTTGATCTCTCTTTCTTTCTTCCTCTCCCTCTTTTCTTCCCACAAAACAACACTAAAAAGAAAGAAAAGAATAAATATGAAAAATAATAAAAGAATTTTTAAAAAAAAAAAAAGAAGTACAAAAGAGATATAGAGTGTAATGAAAAACTACGATTTCCGATTCCATCTTTTTCGCCGAAAAAAATGGATATGAACATTCATATTTTATCATTTTTCTTTCTTTCTCTCCTTGTCTCCCTCCTCCTCCTCTCTTTTTCTCTCAAAACAACACTAAAATAGAAAGAAAAAAAAGAATCTAAAACAATTTTAAAGAGCAAATTAAGAAAAAAATTCAGAAAATTGTTGGGTATAATAGAGAAGACAACTACCATGGGGGAGGGGTTAAATTGATTTTTTTAGAATAATATTTTTATTTTATTTACTAAATAGATTTTAAAATAATTTTTAACTTAAAATAACACATGTAATCATTTAATTAGTTGTTTGTCACGTCATCAACGAGTATATTACACTCTCCTTCAAGTTTTTTCTTATAGTAAAAAAGGTGTCAAAAGAATATAACGGGACCTACATGAAGTGTCTAAAATAAATATCGCACAATTAAATTATCTATATGAAACTTGATGTCAACTTTAGAGGCCACCAATGAATTTTATAACACTACTTCATGAAACCCTTCTAGATACCCCCGAAGACAATGATATTGTTCGATAAATGAATAATTCCCGCGTGAAGCATAGAGTTGTTGAGGATATTATAATTACTAATAAGTACACTTCTGAAAAGCATCTGCATGACCCATGTGGATTCTATAAAGTGATATATATAAATAACATACTAAAATATTTATTGAATGCCAATATTTTACAAGTAGAATCAAACTTATATCAAAAGAAAAATAAAACACAAATAATACATAGTGAGTGTATCATAAGTGGAAGAACAACAATTACCAATCTATTAGTATTATTTTTTTCCATCATTTGATGAATTTTGTACCTTCACTGTCAATTGATTAGAGATAAATGCCTCCAACTTCTCATCCACTTCTTCAACCTATATATAATCATCAATCATTCCAAACAAGATTAATTTTTGTAAATATTCATCAACAAAGCAATTAAAAATGCACATTTCAAGTAATTAAAAATTAAATATCATAATCATATATTATAAAGACTGAAATTAAAATTTATCAATAACAAAGGGATCAAAATGAAATCAACTCTTCAAAATCTATTCTACGGTTGATCATCTGAATAAATGATATTGTGTTTATATTAATTATATATGTTTAACTCAAATTATTTTTAAAAAATTGCATAATTTTGTAAGAATTACTAAGAAGGTGAAAATTAAAATAGAGGGAAAAAGACAAAATTAACCTTGTCCATGAGATCTTGAACTACTTGAGCGTCCTTTTCAGTTTCTTCTGCTAAATGTTCAATGGATTCCACTATGCCTCTAAGTTTTCCACCTTCCGGCAGCTTCGCAGCAAATTCCTCCGCCGCCCTGTCCACATCGTCCGCCACTTTTTCCACCGCTTCCGCCACCTTCTCCACCGTCTCCGCCGCAAGTGAAACTTGCTCTATTGAACGTTGATCCCAGATCAAAAAATTAAAAAAATAAAAATAAAAAGTATACCAAAAAATAAATATATATATATATCCGATCCTTACTTGTTACTGTTAATAATCTTGCTGTTATCAAAGGTACTGTTACACCTAATCCCACAGCCCAACTAACCCTGCCAATAACATTTAATTTTCATGTCAAATTAAGTTAGAATAATCAAAACTTACGTGCATTATTTAATAAACTTGATTTTTTTAAAATTTCTTACCAAGAATTTTCACCAGTTGGCAAAAAGGGGATAACACCTGAAAGCAGATCTCCAGTCTCAGCAGTTGCATGGACAGCTAAATCCCTACATCACCACAATTTTTGTGGATGAGACACATAGACGAATAAAAAAAAAAACTTATGAAAGAGTTTTAAAGTAGGAGTAATTTTTTTTGTGGGAATATACAAATGTATCATTTTTTTAATATTGAGACAGAATAAAAAGAAAAGTGAATCATACAGATAAATTACCTCGCGTTTTTGTTAGTTTTTGGTATAACACCAGATCTGTTGGAGGTGGTTGTGAGAACACGATCACCATTGTTGATTTTAGAAATGGCTAAAGGATTGAAGATCTGAGTTAGAGATCTGCTGCTGCTGCATGGATTAACTAAATTTGTTGACATGTAACAAGCTGCTGGGATCATAATTAGTGACATAGTTGTACTAATTATTTTCTTTGTTGGTAAGATCTTTATTTTCTTTATAGATCTAAGAAAGAAAGAAAGAAAGAAAGAAATGTAGTTGGAGTAGTAGCCAAATGAAAAGTCAACTATGAAGGTATATAGATGGATATAACATTTATTAGGTGCATTGAAGTAATCGAATTTTGTAGTAATATAATTGTTCAGATATCTTTTTAATATATACTCTAATTAATTAATTGCACTTTGGAATATATATATATATATATAGAGAGATCCTTTATTTATATAATATAGTCAATTCATGGGGAACGAATGGGTCTGAATAAAGAATAGTAGTACATTATATTATATCATGACCAGTAGCTCATATTATTATACTTTTAAGACCAAACACGCCAACTTGCTTTTCATACGAAAATAAGCTAAAAAGAGAAAAACGAAAAAAAATAAGATGATGCATCTGAAGATGTGTCCAGTGTCCTCTCTTTTTTGGACAATATATTTGCTAGACCCACTATAGATGAAGAAGGTGCATTACTTTATGCAAATTAGTGGTTGATTTTTCGAATGGTGGCCTAACTGATAGTTATTTTATTTTAAAAAAATATTTTTCTTAAAGTGATTTTAAAAATAATAAATATTAATTGAGTAAGCAGATGAGAAATCAATTCTCCCAATCATAATATAACAAATTAAAGTTCTTTTGCTAGTAAAAAATTAATAAAGCTTCGCCTTTCTCCTTTCATCTCAGTATTTACATTTCTTTTACTTAATTTTTAAGATGTTCAACGAGGTCATATGGTAGATCTTTTCTTTTATTAAAATGTGTATTAAATCCTTCAATAGTGAAGCGTTGGTAATATAAAAAATATCAAAAATTTCAATTTCTATAGGATAATTTGATATTTACTAAAATACGACACTTACTTTTTCACTGTCATTAGCACTTCTACAGTTCTACCTCCGTGAATCATGATACTAGGAGGAGTGACACAAAATAATACTCTCTCTATTCCAATTTAGATTCACTTTTTAAGGTAAATTTCAAAAAAATAACATATTTATATATTTAATAATAATTCAATTTTACATTTAATATTTACTAAAATAATTTATAGCCATATAAACTGACTTATTTTAAATTATAAATTTCAAAGTTTTTCTTTAGTAAATTTCATATCAATTTACATCACATGGATTGAAGACGACAAAGTAATACCAGGGGCGGCTCTACAGCTTTGAAAAAAAAGCAATTGCCTTAGGCCTCAAAATTTGAGGCGCCTCATTTAAAAAAAAAAAAATAGGTTATAAGTATTTTTTTTAAAAAATATCGAATATTATTTGTAGAAAATAAAAACTTTTCATAAAAGAGCAAAGAAGTAATAGAAGTTTGACAAATAATAAGTACTATGTATCAAGAAAAATTAAATAACTAGTTATAATAAACTTCATAAAAAAAAATAATTCAAATTTAAGAGCTCCATTTGAATTTGATAGCCTAGCCGCCCTGAGTAATACCAGTCGAGAGGTGGTGGGATTCCATTTAGCCAATAAATTGTAGCATAAAATATTACTAGTTGCCCACGTGTTTATAGCCTAAAAGGAGTATCATGTTTATAGCTCCGTGAATCATGATACCTACCAACTTTTTGTAAAAGCTACTCTGGAAAAAAAGATTTTAGCACAAAAATAGCAATAGAATTATATAAATGGTATGCAGATACTTTCTGTCATATTTTTTGAGATATTGATGTCTCTATCGTTTAAAAATTAGAACATATATGTCATTCACTCTAACGGAAGACTAAATAGGGACACGTGTATCAATCTTATCATCCGTCGAATCGATGAATAAGATTATGACACGTGTATATCCGTTAGTATAAATGGTATATATGCTCTGGTTTTTGAATGACAGGGACACCAATATCCCAAAAAAATGACGGTATATACATACCATTTATGATAGTTCGGGATATATTTATTCTTTTTCTCTTAAAGAAATTATCATTGGTATCCTTTGTTTTCAAACAAATGTGGTCAATCATGTAAGCTTCCACTAGCATTTTTCTTCTTCAACACGAGAATCACATGGTATATATACCAATCAAAATATATTAAAATATAATTGGTGAAACACGCCTTTTAATTTACTACGAATTTTTTGGTGAAATTTTGGATTTTTTGTTGATTGTTATAATGAGATGTTTATCTAACTCCAAAATTAGCAAATGCTCAAGCAACGTAGTAATTACTTAATATTTGGCCAGCAAGTTGAGGCGGACATGAGATACTAATTGCACATGATAATGTCTCCCACTTTATTTCTCAATGAAATGATTTAAATTAACTTAAATTATGCTATCTCCTATATTCAGATTAACAAACCAGAAACAATTAAGATGAAAAGAAAAAGAAAAGAACTATTCGAGTCCACAGAACCCACTGTGTGTCCTTAAGAAATTTAATTTCTCAAGTACCCGAGGTTGCAGATTAATTCCTCCCAAGATAAAACGGATAAACCATTAAAGAAGTAGCGGTACCTCAAACTTCAATAATTTCAATGAACTCAAAATGACAGCAATGAATCACACACACAGACACGATCGATCGATTTTGTTTTGTAAGAAATGTATGCAAGAGAAAGGAAGAATTCGATGCAGAAAAATGAGAGAAAGTCTTTCTATTTATATCCAACAAAGGGTAAAGGTCACAACTTTTTTGGAAAAAAGACAACCTTTAGGAAAGGTCACAACCCTTTGGAAAAGGCACAACCTTTCAAACGATCACAACCCTTTAGAAAAGACACAACCTTTCATAAATGTCACAACCCTTCGGCAAAGTCACAACCCTTCATTTCATGTTCACACCTTTAAAACTCAACAATCCCCCACATGAATAGGGAATGGCTATTGTTAAAACATATGCATGAAAAATTGTGTGATTCGTAAGTAAAGATTGATTGCATCTGGATAAGTGGGTTTCCCTTTGAACTTTCCATAGTGAACATATATCGGATATACTCGGTCAATCGGTAGATTTGATATCTTTGAACCGTCGAGCTTTGGTGTATACCTAGACAACATAAGTCACACAATCAACCCTTGAACTGTTTTTGGTTCTCATTGTTTTGTTCGTTTCTGCCATGAACACGTCTTGATTTATAAGTGCGTAGAGAATTGGCCTTATCGGATTCTCCTTGAAGCGACTTACACTTCACACTTACATAGGTGATGTCTAAATGTGTTATCCGTAGATACATCATTTGATATACCTTGTATCAAACTTAGAAACCATTAAAAAGTCCTAATGTCTTTATCATTGTTACTGAACATTGTCTTATCATGAGAATGGACTATAAAAAATATTTCGACAATGTTGAACCGTCATCAATGACTTTGTTTGATCTCCTTGAACCTAGATCTTGGGATCTCCAGTCTTCTAGGTCACCACAATGACTTGTCCTCGGCCATAGTCTCATTCTCTTTGATAATCTATCAACTCCCTCTCTAGTTAGACCTTTTGTATGTGGATCCGACACATTATCACTTTACATAGTCAATTATAATAATTCCACTAGAAAGTAGTTCTCTAACGATGTTATGTCTACGTCATATATGACGAGACTTTATGTTATACATCATGCTTCATGCCCTACCGATTGCAAATTAACTCTCACAATGTATGCATACTGGAGCTAAAGATTTGGGCCAAAAATCTTTCAAGAAATTTCGGAGTCATGGAGTCATTCAATTTCTTCATCGGCCTTATCTAAAGTAATAAACTCAGATTTCATAGTAGAGCGAGCGATACATTTCTGTTTGGAAGATTTCCAAGAGACTGCTCCTCTACCAAGAGTAAGTACATATCCACTCGTGGATTTTACTTCATTTGACCCGGTGATTCAATTTGCATCACTATATTCTTCCAATACTGTTGAATATTAGTTATAATGCAAAGCAATAGTTTTTAAGTATGTTTTAAATACTCCAAAACTCTTTTCATTGTCATCCAATGAGTTTGATTGAGATTACTCGTGAACCGACTCAGTTTACTAATAGCACATGTTATATCTGATCGCGTACACTTCATGATACATATCATACTTCTCAATACTCTAGCATAATCCAATTGTGAGTCGCTTTTGCCTTCATTCTTTTGAAGTACAAAACTCACATTTATTGGAGTCTTGACAATATTGAAATTCAAATACTTGAACTTGTCAAGTACCTTTTCAATCACATCAATAATTTAATGTTTTTCATATCGAAGTTACTTTCTAGCATATGCTTAGTAGCATTTATATCAGAAATGTCTCTTTTGATGATCAACATGTCATCAACATAAAAATAAATAATGACCTTGTGATTTGAAGTGTCTTTAATGTAAAAACATTTATCACATTTATTAATCTTGAATTCATTTGCCAACATAGTTTGGTCAAACTTCACATGTCATTATTTGGGCGCTTGTTTTTAGTCAACAAAGTGACTTAACAAGTTTTTAGTCCATAAACTTTGCATGTCTTTATTATTTGCCAACATAGTTTGGAACTATTAATTTGCAAACATAGTTTGGTTCATTCCAAGGTCGTTTAGACCCTTTACTTGACTATCCGACGGTTCGGACTTATGAACCATAAATCAATATGCTTTACGATTTGTAGCATATCCAATGAACATACAGTCCATAGTCTTAGGTCCTGTTATGACCCTTTTGAGAATAGTTCCCTCATTTCCATTTCTCATATGGAATAGACTGTATTGGAAATTGTTAGATAACTATCTTGAAGAGTTATTGCTTGTATATACTTTAAGGGGCGACAAACAATTCTATATCAGGATACAACAAGGTCTGAACAAACAAAACTTTTTGTTGCTCCCTTCTTAACAAATAAAAGTTTTTCATTTGTTGCTCCTTTTATTAACAAACAAAACCTTTTGTTTCTCTCTTTCTGAACAAACAAACTTTTTGTTGTTCTCTTTTGCTATAATGATAACATCCCGCCACAAATTTTGTGGTAAACCTGAACTTATAAGTAGGACATTCAACATTTCCTTCAAAGTTTAATTTTTTCCTGTCAACAATTTCATTAGATTGAGGTGAGTATGTGCAGTAATTTGATGGATGATTCCATTTTCCAAATATATTTATGCAAAAGAAGATTCATATTCTCCACATCTACCACTTCTAATTATGACAATATTTTTATCCAACTGATTTTCAACTTCAGTTTTATATTGCCTATATGTTTCTATTGCTTCATCCTTACCATTCAGCAAATAGACATAACAGTATCTAGTGCAATTGTCAATAAAATTTATGAAACACTTTTTTTCCACCACGAGATGGTGTTGACTTCATATCACAAATGTCAGTGTAAATCAATTTTAAGGGATTAAAATTCCTTTCAACAACACATACTTGACATTTTGATTTATTGCACTAGAAGTTAGGCAAAACTTCTAAGTTGATCAGTTTTTGCAAGGTTTTGTAATTGACAAGTACCAAGCATTCATCTCACAAACAATTTGATTCAAGCAAGTAAGAACAAACAGAAATATTGAGTTTGAAAAGACCTTCCGTGAGGTAATTTTTTCCTACAAATATTTTATTCTTTACTTCTTATAACTTTGTTAAATATAGACATTGTTTTAGAGTCAACACCTTGCCAGATGTCATTTTCAGAAGGACCTTTCCATAACATTCAATTTGTTATAGAATTACCATGACCATAGTCTCATCGGTCCAATAAGGACAATATGACCCAAATGTTTGTTTTACAACACAAACATAACAGATCATTTTTCACCAATGTTCATGTCTATACAAATAAATTTATTTTAATAGACATCTTTTCATGAAAAATCACAATATTTTAAGTGACACTTTTTCATCAAAGAATACAATTCTTTTAAACGAGTAATATAATTTTGTGGTTTTATACTAGTCATATCATATACTAGTAAAAAGAGATTCAACGACCACAATATCAAATATACTCCAAGAATTTTGTGGGTCTAACATAATACAAGAATGTCATAAATTTCATATCTTGTACTTTCAAATTTAAATTAGATAGTTAGTCTAATTTTGTCACAAGTAAAGAACCCCCCACATTTTAAATATATTCTCAAAAATATTTTTCAAGTATTTGAAATTATTTTCCACATATTTTTTCTTATGCTTTCAAATTGTATACCATCAAAATACACATTGGCAACACGAAACCTTCTTTTTGGAGATTTAATCCATAGAAACACCCATTGTAGGCACAAAAATCACTAATTTTATGTCACTAGTATTTTTCCCCTTTCTGTCACAATTAGACGGACCACTTAATATTTAGAATATTAACAATAAAGATTCAATCTTTATACAACTTGTTTCTAGTTTAACGATGAAATTTGTATATTCTTCTAATCGTTAACCGAATGAACCGTGAATTCTAATGAAGTTTTTATATTCTTCGAATCAGTTTCACATTCAAACAGAGTAGTAACCCAAAAAGGTTTTAATCTCCAAAAACTTCAAATACAACATTGTTTCTAGCAAACGATGAAAATCTTATCTTTTTCAAATCATTTAGCTTTAATATTCTTGACGAAGATTTTGTACTCTTCAAGTCAGAATATTAATTCAAACAGAGTATTTCACAAATTGATTAAGTTTCTATATTCTTCAAACCAATGCACAATCTGATTTGTTCGTGAAGTTCTTATATTCTTCAAACCAAAGGAGTAAAAAATCATAAGATTTTAGTTTCCAAAAGTCAGACACAATCAAATTTCACATGGAGTAGAAAACTACAAAAAAAAAAAATCTCTCCTCTAAACAGAATACATATTATTAATAATAAAGATATATTCTGAGATCATCACATAATGACCATCTATCCTAACATTTATGAAATAAATCTCATAACTTATAAAGGATAGAAAAAAAAATCAAGGGAAATAAAGATAGAACCTGATTTTTACTCTCATTGAATCATATTCTATCTTTCAGCATTGATTCCATGCAAGTCACTTTTCTTGCTAATTTTTTTCTTTCTTTCCCAGTTTTCAACATATTCCAATTTTCCTTAGAAGATATTGAATTTCAACAAGAAACTAAACTCATGTTCAAATATTGTTAGGAGACAGCATCTATTCATTTACTTCTTCTCATAGCTACATAAAACCAAGAATATTAGAAAAAATTAATTAAAGTGCATATCTTAACCTTTATGCACAAAATAACTTTTCTTATTGAGAAGAAAACTGAAGGGGTGCAATGCTTCAATGCACTTGAGAAGAAAATAAAAATAATCTTACCTATCCAAGAAAAACTTACTACAGAAAATATACTCAAACATATTAAAGTAGTACTAATTCATCCCAAATCTCTTTTATCATATGATAAAATAATTCTCTTTTTCTTTTTTTTTTCCAATAAAAAGGACACAGAAAATAGAAGTAATTTCCTTACCACAGAAAATACCAACAATAAATTTCTTAAGCTTGTTATCTCCTGTATTCAGATTAGCAAACCAGAAACAATTAAGATGAAAAGAAAAAGAAAAGAACTATCCGAGCCCACAGAACCCACTGTGTGTCCTTAAGAAATTTAATCCCCTCAAGTACCCGAGGTTGCAGATTAATTCCTCCCAAGAAAAAACGGATAAACCATTAAAGAAGTAGCGGTACCTCAAACTTCAATAATTTCAACGAACTCAAAATGACAGCAACGAATTACACACACAAACACGATCGATCGATTTTGTTTTGTAAGAAATGTATGCAAGAGAAAGGAAGAATTCGATGCAGAAAAATGAGAGAAAGCCTCTCTATTTATAGCCAACAAAGGGTAAAGGTCACAACTTTTTTGAAAAAAAGACAACCTTTCAGAAAGGTCACAACCCTTTGGAAAAGGCACAACCTTTCAAACGATCACAACCCTTTAGAAAAGACACAACCTTTCATAAAGGTCACAACCCTTCGGCAAAGTCACAATCATTCCAGAGAGTCACAACCCTTCATTTCATGTTCACACCTTTAAAACCCAACAAATTATTAGATATACCTATATAGTCTTTTTTTTCTTTGGTATTTCGAACAAGAATTATTGGGAGGATGGTTTGTTTCGTCATTTCTTCCGTTAATTATCAAGCCCTTGTTTGTGTGAACAAGTTGATGTGAGATATTTTAGAGGAAGATTTGAGTTACTGTCCGTTGAAATTCGCTATTGAAGAGTTTCAAAATTAAAATTTAAAATTTGATTTGTTATAAATGTGAATCAATCGTTTCGATTAAATATTATATTAAAAGAATCAAAATATTGAGAAGAACTTTGACGATTATATATGAAATTTGATAAAAAGTATATATACAATTAGATAAAAATATATAATTGACATATAAAAAGTATACAATATGTTGTTGCATTTCTAATAACTTTGACGACTATGAGTTTGATAACAAGTTCAGAATCTATAAACTCTAAATTTTAACTTTTCCTCTTAATTGAATATTCATAAGCAGAGGAATTAGGCACATTTCAACCAATTAAAAAATAAATATGATTAAATCAAATATTACAAGAATTAAAACTACTAGTATTTATCAAAATTCAAATGACTAAAAGTGTTATAAACCTATATAGAGTGACCTATATTTATTTTAAACAAGGTGTTATAAACTTTTATTGGTCTCCTCTTTATCGGATTCAACCAACTTCTTCACTGAGATCTCTTCCGCTTTAAGCCCCACCTCTTGTACCTGCATTTAGACAAAATATTTACATATATTATTTATATTACTTTATTTCTGAAAGATTAATATTTGAAAATAACTTAATTTTAATTTTTTTTATATCATTTTAATGACACAATTTTATCGTCACAGAAAATTAATTTTTAACTTTATCAAATTACGTCATATAAATTGAAACAGAAAAAATGTTTTGTATTGTTCTCTTGAGCACGATATTAACTGATACACAATTTTATAAAGTATAAAAGGGAATTTTGAAAAAAATGAAAACGCATTTTCTTGGTTATTTTCTAATATAAAATTGAAACACATTTTATATTAGTTTATTTCCCAAAAATTAATATTTAGAAATAACTTAATTTTAAATATTTTATATCATTTAGTCACATAATTTTATCGTAGAGAAAATTAATCTTAAACTTTATCAAATTACGTCATATAAATTGAAACAAAAAATGTTATATATTGTTCTCTTAAATACGATATTAATTAATACACGATTTTATTAAAGTAGGTAGGATTATAAAAGGGAATTTTGAAAAAAGAAAACATAATTTTCTTGGTTTTTTTAAAATATATCTTGTTGGACAAGGAGAAAGAAAATGCAAGTCTAATACGGTAAGGAACTAGGAAAATTAGATTATAGTAGGATAAAAGTCTAATATTGAATTAGTCAAACATGATGAACAATTTGTATTTGTTTATATTGAAGAAGATAAAGGTTAACAAAATTATGAATTTTCTATTAAAGCAATTTTATATGATAGTTGTCTAAGTTTGATTCTTAATCCTTGATAGAAAGGAGATTTAAGAAGAAATTTAAAAATAATATCAGTCCCAAGGATGATTGTCTTTTCTTTTTAAAGGTCGAACAAACATTAATTTTAAATTGTGACTTGGCCAAATACAAATTGTTACTTATCCCCCGTTTCAAAGTTGCACTCTAGAAGTAACGTGGAATTAATTAATAATCAAGTGTGCTAATAGCTAGGAAGCTGTTAATTAATTAGCAAAGATTATCATTAAGAGAATAATTAATTAATCATACCTTATCTTTCAAATCTTTAGCTGCATGAGCAACTTTGGCTGTTTTTTCTGAGAGATCTTTGAGTTGTTCTTTTGGCAAATCAACAACTTCTTCAACCAACAACTCCACGTCCTCCCCTTGCATCTATATTAAAAATATATATACAAATATAATTTCATTATTTTGCACCATTAGTGAAGAAAATTTACAAATAAATTTAACAGATTTAAGTTTTATACACTGTTGAAATATTTTAGCATTGCATCATGTTTTCAATCTTTATCATTTTATTTTTTAGGTTTATTATATCAGACTTGATGTGAAGAGTTACTTCTTATTATATATCAATTTTATCTGATTATTTAATATATACACATTATTAATACACATAACTTCAACTCAAATTGATACAGTACAACGTGAAAATCATATAATCATGACTTGATATAACCAGTCAACATGTAATGATCCGGTAAAAATTATTATATTATATATGTATATAATTTAAATCGTTAAACATAAATACATATAAGTTAATTTATTTTCCTTTCAATGGACGAAATTGACTTTATTTTGATGAAGGATTATTTATTGAGAGGTAGATATGGTTAATTAGAAAAGGAAATCTTAAAAAGAAAGCAAATTTTCTTGGTTACGTTATTTGACTATTTCCTTTGGACAATTCAAGGAGAAAGCAAATTAATTAGTATAATAATCTTATGTTCAAGTCATAGTTGATGAACACTAGAAGAGTTTTTAATTTGTTTATATCGAAGATTAGGCTAATCAATTTATGAACTTTCTATTAAAGCAATTGTTTGGCCAGACTGTGATAGTTGCATAATTAAGTTTGGCTGGAAGAGAGATTAGAGGATGATTATCAATATATCAAATCTATTACCGAGTTTATTAACTAGGGATGATAGTATTTCTGACCTTTCAATTCTTGATAAATTTTGATTCTAGTCTGACTCGACACATTTAATATTAAATTAATTAAAATTTGTATTTTTGTCTCTTTACATAGAAAATATATTACATTTGACTATTCATAAAACTAAACTATTGTCAAGCGGTCAAATGAAGTAACAATACAAATTTAACATAACACATTAATAATTTATCGTAAATTTGTGAATATACACAAATATATGGTTATCATCAAAAGTACACAAGTTAATTAATTAAAAGTTTAATGTGTTCTATATTTCTATCAAATATATTATAAAGACTAAATCAGAATTCATCAATAATTATTAATCTAAATTTCCAAAGTTATCTTTTTGAAATGTATAAGTCAATTATTGCTAGATCTAAAGAATTAATTTATTAATTAGAACAAGAATTGAAACGTAGGTACACCCCAAAAGTAAAACATTAGAATCATTAATAAAGTTATAAGTGCTTGCTAGCTAGGAAGGGAGGTGTTTAATTAAATTATTAAGAAAGTGGATTAGTTAGAAAAACCTGATCAATGAAATCTCCAGCAGCATGAGCAACCTCAGCTGTATCTTCTGAGAAATCTTCAACAGCTTTAATAACATTTTTGAGTTGGCTTTCTGGTAAAACACTCCCAATATGTTCAGCTACTTCCTCTATTTTCTCAGCCATTATCTCCACCCCATCTACCACTTCTTCTACTGTTTCTATTACATCTTCCATCTTATCTGTTCGACACCAGATATAATATAATTAAGTAAATAAAAAATGTGTTATATACCGTGCATGATATATCGGAGAATATAATACAAGAGTGAGGAGGTATGTCGCGTGGGACATAATGTGATTTAAGTAATTATATAAAGTTTTTTTTTCTTATAACTTAAACTTTTAAAATTCAATAAACTTTTTGGTTAGGAATTTTACTTTTGATTTGCAATAATGAACCCCATTTGAAGCGGAAGAATGGTAAAGCTATTGATAGTAGGATTCCTATAACCCAGCCATTCCTGCACCAATAAATTAGAAAAGATTATTAAAAGCCATAATTAATAGGTTAATTTGAGAAGTTGAATTATACTTTTATTTATTTATTCCTTTTTGTAGAAGATGAGATCAGATCTGATAAATGTGAAACTTACAATGGATTTGAAGAGGGTGGAGAAGGCAAGGAACCATTGCAGCATACCACAAACTTCCTATAGGCAAAATAAATAAATTAAATGAGGATATAAAACTCATCAACTTGGTGCACAAAGCATTCTGCGTTCATGCAGGGTCAGGCATCCAAGGGGTATGAAGTAGAATTGTAGAATGACTGTTTCCACGACTTGAATTCGTGATCCATATGTCAAAAGAGACCGTTGCTCCAAAGCAAAGAAAGAAAGGGGAAAAAAAACACAAGATTATGTGTACCTCTTAATTATATCACCATGTAGACGTCCTTTTGTGGAGGTGAAAAGTGACAAGCTATGTTGTTGGCCTCCAAAGCATTTGAGATTAAGATCTTTGAATCTAAAACTACTATTAAAGCTATAATGGGACCTGCAGGCATTGTTGATACCTGTACAACTTTGCAAAATACTAATGGATTTTGTCATCGATATGTAATTATGGATCGAATAATATGTTGGTAATCAGGAGTTTTTATGTTTGGGTTTTTACAAAGAGAACCAAACTTGATATATATAGAATACTTGAGAGTTGAGATTCAAGTCAATTGACAAAATATGGTTGCCTATTTTATAATACTAGTATTAATCTAGAAATTAATAATCTATTGTGCTACTCATGTGGAGGAAAGAACAAATCAACACACAAAGGATATTATATTAAAGAATTGAATTAATAATAATTAATATAGACGTATAGGCATTAGGAGGAGAAAAAGAAAAGCAAAGTAACCAATATATATTACAATTTGTTTCTACTTAAATATTGTAATCAAATTTGGTTATCATGTTTGGTGCAAATTGGACTAGTAGATTTAACTTCATTCAATGCACATTATTTTACGACGAAGGTACTAAGAAAGTTCTAAACCCATAAAAACAAGATAATAACGGTCAAATGAGAATGTCTATATAGAAGTTGAATGTTCAATTTGTCACTTTTTCTTTTTGGATTAAATCAACTTACATATACTGATCGTAAAAAAACATTAAAAATTGAATATGTTGTAATAAGAGATTTATTTTATTTTATTGTATTCTTATTTCGTTCTTATAGTCAATTACACGTATTGTTTTTTTGTTAGCTGGCTTGATAATATACACGTTTTTACACAATGAATAAAAGTCAAGACTTTTTTATTTGGTTAGAAATAAACAAAGTTATATAAAGTCGTTGCAGGTATGTTTACCGTTCAAATTTCCCTTGCGTAACTAAAGAGTAAACCTGTGCTACCAAAGAGAGCACAAAATTATTTTAAAAGTTTGATAAAAATAATTTAGCTCAAAACCTTTTTTTTAAAAGAAAAGAAGGGATTCAACTTAAAAATATATTCTTCACTATAGTTTTAAAAAACAGAAAATAGTTATATTTATCTCTGTACTTTTAAAAAAGGATTATACTATTAAACTTTATAGCTAATTTTTTTCGTTTTCTTTTATCTACCAAAAGTCAATGGCCAAAAATTGCATTTTCTTGATTATTGGAGTGTGGGCGCGGTTTATGGAACATTTTTGCTAAAAAATAAGTGTATTCTTTCTAAAATGCATAAATGACACTATTTACGAAACAACTTATCGATAATTTTAGAGTAATGACATAAGAGAAAAAGGATCCCCAAGGGTTGGATGGGTGAGTGGTTTCTCATATAAGAGACTTGGGATTGATTTTTCTCACCATCAACCTCCTTAGTCAAAGTTAGCTGCAATGGACTTTTCTGATATGGTTCATGTCTTTTATGTGGTTTGCAAGTTATTACATAGGATTAGGTTTATCTTATGCACATCCAAAAAATAGTGACTACAGATTTCTTGGATTAAAAAAAAACATGAGAGAAAAAGTAGTACACAATTTGGATACGAAAAACCTTTGAAAGCGAGCAAGCTCTCTACTTATGCTTCATTAGTGGTGTACCTTTTATAAATATAATCCATACATCGATGGAAAATTTAAGTCAATTCAAACAGACTCTTAATTTTTTATTCTTATTTTTTTTTGGATGACAAGGGAAATTCTTAGTTGCTATCCTTTGGATGTACATAGGGTAAAACCTTCGCTCCTATGCAATATCTGCAAACTACACAAGAGAGGTAACCAACACTAGACAAGTCCAGTGCGATGAGCTCGATCCAGAAAGCAAACTCCTGGCAAAAGATTTCAAACTTGAGACTTCCAACATGAAATTCCAAGCCCAAATCACCGGGCCAGTAAAGAAAGACTTAACTTTAAGTTAGACATAATAGGAGCGGGAGGCATAATTTTACAACTCAACTACTAACTATTTTAATCTCTATGTAATAGCCACTTAGCTGATATACTGATCATATACATATGATATATATGTATATATATATATAGTTATTATTAGTTCAAACAAAATTCTTCAATATTTATGGTCAACTTGTTTTGGAGTTTGAGACCATAAAAGATAATAAAAATTATATAAATTTATAACTTCATACCCAAATTTTTCTAACTTTGATCGCATGTGTCTGAACTTGTTACAAAAATTTATAAATTTCGACTATGTCTTAAATAGAGGTTCCAAAATCGGCTTAATTGCCCAGTTCACCTAACACTCCCCAATTCATGTTGCATTATCCTAAATTGACCCGAAAATAGGGAGGGTAAATTATAAGTTTATAACAGCTTCATCGACTTAATTAATTTTTACTGGCCTAAATTTGATAATTTACTCATTCAATACTAGTAAATCTTTAAACTAATCCAAATTTTAGCTCCCATTTTCACAAAGCCTACAGAGAAACTACCAATAATATAACGTCCTTTGTGTCTCAAGAATATTGGCTTTAACAAAAGCATAAAACTCAGTATTATAAATTAACAAATTAAGGAGGAGGAAAAATATAGAGAAATTGATTGGACAAAACAAAATTAACACTAGTAGTGATTGAGATTTAACAACCATTATTTGTTCCACGGTTAGGAAATCGACAGATACCCACTGCCCTGATATATAATATGATAATTAATTATTCGTTTGCAATTGACCTTAATTATTCTAATTATGGTACCATCTTGATGTTGATTTATCACCTAAGCCGCCAAAATTATGTTTCATATGTATCACTCAACATTTTGACTTATCACTCTACAATTAACTTGTTTAATGTAATGATTGTTTAATACCATCAATATAATGAACTTGTTATAGTAGGCTACTTACCATTTATTCCAGGTTACCAATTAACGCTAGAGTTACCTGCAATCACCTTCAAATGACTTGATCGCGTAAACATCTTTAATACCATAACCATATGTAACTCTTTATACCATACTTGAACGGTTGAAACCATTGTATACTAGAAAATTGACTAGCTGAATACAATATGATTACAAAATATTAATACTAATTAGGTTCAAGGGTCAAATAATCTCGTGGAATTCAGCTTAAATTACTAATATATTACACTATCTATCATTATGTTTGACAACTAATTAAATGCTTATTATATAATTCACTCTAGTTTTGCTTCACATCAATGTTTCTCAATTATTCATGGAAATAATAAAATATTCCAAGAAAGCCATCAACCTCGCATATTCAATTGAAATGAAAATGAAAGCCCTCTAAAAGTCTTTATTCAAAACTTTGGAAAATAACAGGCTAATTATCCTCCTCCACCTTATTGACAAGAATCTCAATGACTAATCACCTAAATCATTTTAACTTCAGTATTGTTTTTCTAAGATCAAGAAACCTCATCAAGATTCAATTTTTATCTATCAAATGGCCATGATGAACACCAGAAAGTTATTTCAAATAACAAACCAATCTGCAGATTGTATCTATGTTTGTGATTCAACATGTCCTTATGCTTGTTATCCATATGCAGATTTAGATTATTACATACCTCCACCACCACCTCCGCCGTCGTCGTGGCTGCAGCCTCAGTTAAGTAGCAAACATCATCAGAACATATCACCTTATGTGATAATATGTGTTGCCTTGTTTGCTAGTTTGTTCATTCTTGTCAGCTACTATTTGATCATTGTCAAGAATTGCTTCAACTGGAACAGGAGAAGAACCCCACCAACACAAGATGAAGAATTTTTCGACGAAAATCGAGCTCCTATTATTGATCATCCCATTTGGTACATCAATACTGTGGGTCTTCAGCCATCTGTTATTAATAAGATTACTATTTTCAAGTATAAAACAGGGGATGGTTTGGTTGAAGGGACAAATTGTTCTGTTTGCTTGAATGAATTTCAAGATGATGAGTCTCTTAGATTACTCCCTAATTGTAAACATGCCTTTCACATATGTTGTATAGATACATGGCTAAGATCACACACAAATTGCCCTTTGTGTCGTTCAGGCATTTTATCAAACAGTTTGAATGCACCTGCTTTGGTTCCAATCGCGCTGAATTTAGGTGCTGATTTGAGTGCCAATGAAGAAAGGGTACTGGAAAATAATGAACAGAGAGAAGTGAATAGTAACAATGAGGTAGTGATTGGCGAGAATGGGGTTAACCAAGTTGAGAGTGGTTGTGGAGATGGGGAAGTACAATCAATGAAGAGATCAGTTTCAGTGGATTCATCAATTAGTTCAAGTAGAGGGCTTGATAGTATGTTTGTGTTGTCAAGAATGAGTGGAGGAGGAGAAGCTGTTGGTGAAAATTCAAGATCAACTCTGCATAAAGAAGAAGCTGTTTTGATGAAGAGATCATTTTCTTATGGTGGTAGGTCGTTTTTCTCACGACATAATCGTAGTCGAAGTTCAGTGCTTCCATAGCTCCTTGGACTCTTGGAATAAGTCATCAGGTGCGTGTCAGATCCTTCAACGGGCAACGTAAACAGAGCATACTGTGGAAGTTGAAGATAACATCAATGTTAGGTTCTAAAGAGGACCATTATGAAACAAGAGGAAGATTGAGGAATTCGGCAACCAGATTGGAGGTTGTATGTTAGTCTTAGGTTTGCATTCATTGTATATTCATACAGACAATTTTTTATTCACGAGTTAATTACAGAAACAAAAGTTATTCGTCTTTGTCCAAGTGTGAACTGCAGACGAATTGGTTCCTTTCCTTGTTATATTTGAATAAATGTTGCACTTTTATTTCAATTCTTCTCCTCTCAAGATCATCTGGTCGTGTTCAGTAACCTGCAAAATGGTTCGGATAATGAAAGTTGATTAACCTTATGCTAATTTAGCAATTTATATGTTCAAAATCTACGTAGTTAGAAACTCAAAATAGTGTCTGCATCGCCTATCCACTGAAGCTGCCCTTGGACTCAAAGAAATGCAGACTTATTCGTTACTGTCAATACAATTTAGTCTAATCTTTTCCCCACTGACTAAGTGGATTGGATTAGGTAAAAGAATGTTAATGGGATGAAATTAGGGGAAAAGGGAATAGATTAAATTACAACATGTTTTCAAGCATGAGTCTCAGGTAGTCACTTTCATGAACATGTAGCCCATAAAACCCCTGGCAATATTTGCTAGTGATGGGACAAACTTATAATCTAAGACAGGAATAGGCCTCCAAAAGCCACTGATGCACATTTCTTTCTAGAAGAATGCCACAACTTCTTTTACAGGGCTCAAGTGCCAGTATCTCTTCAAAGGTAAGTTTCTCAATAGTCTTCTCTCATGCTTTCTGGTTTCCTCTTTGCATGCATTGCAAGACGAGCATCTCTCTCCCGCTCAAATTCTCGGTAATCAGCACGCTCTAAGAAACCAACCCTGTCTAGATACTGATTGGAACTCTTCTTGTAAGCATCCAGCTCTTCCTCCATCCCTCTATTTTCTCCCTTGAATCCCTCCCAGTCTTTCTTTGTCTTATCAAGTACACTCAGTTTCTGCTTCTTTTTTATTTGTTCAAGGATGATATCAACAGCAGAAGCAGGTGCTGCTGGGCCTTTGCCTTTATCAGATGCTTCTGCAGAATTGGCGTCAACGTATTTCTTTATTTCAACATCTTCACCAGCAAAATCTCGTACCTCAGTAATCTATAAAATTAGAATAGGTGTAAAGAATGTGCAAAGGGAAAAGGGGCAACAACAGAACTGAGAAGCATATGCACATCTTGAGTGAGATATTATTAAATATTAGAAGTTTCCATCAAGTGGTTCAGACAGACAATTGCCTGTAAGCATTCCCGCAAATTTTCTCAACCTCTTCCCTAATAATATCTATCAAACACACAGGTTAAACAGTACCAAGACCACTAAAGTGACAGCAACTACTCTATTTCTATTTTTATTTTTTTGGGGTGTGTGTGTGTGTGTTGGAGACTAGTTACTTAAGTGACAACGGTGTCAAGCATTTCACTCATACAGAAAAGAAAAAGAAGTCTATATGCTAAAATTTGAACTCTCCACCAGGTTGTTATTTCAAGTATAAAGAAAGTGAATCAGAATCCATTCACAGCCAAAAGAGCTCTATACACCTGCGTTCTATGAGTATATAACCAATTCTTCAGCTACAAAAATGAAAAGCTAGTAGTCCACAGAAGTATCATGGAGCAAGCAAAAATAGACTTACCACTTTACCCCGGCCTGCAGAGGCAGCAGCTGTGGCAGCCTCCTTTACTGCAGAGAGAGCAGCAGCAGCAAGCTTCTTTGACTCCTCGCTAGTATCATTTTGAGTAGTCCTAAGGTGCTTCTCTGGTGTGCTTCTTCCAGGCTCTGATGTCTTCTTTTGGGACAATCCCAGTACTGTCATCCAACTCTGTTGAGAATGTAACACCACAAATCTGAGTAACAACGTGGGCATATCTCATACAATTTGTATAGTAGAGTAGAGGTCTTTATACTCACAGAAGATGACGATTTTGACGAACTTTTTGAGGAAGTTTTATTTGATGCTGAGGTAGGCTTGTTTATTATGGAGTACAGGGTCCTCGTAGACACTCCTTTGTTCATTTGCTCCCAAACAGCATCCACCCGAGCTTTCCTTTCTGGAAACAGAAGCATACAGGTGAAAATATTGTTCTCGTGATCCTGGTCTCTTGGAAAAACAATAATGAATATAATTGGAGGACAATAACATGAATGAAAGGAGCATTGATGTCTCCTACCAATTTCTTCGGGCTGCATCTGCATGTTAGGAAGGCATGCAGTATCTTGTTTGGGCATCGTTTGGAACCCATTGACATTCTCTAAATTATCTGAATCATGAAGAAGCAAGAAATTTTCTCCAGATGTCAGCAGTACAGAATGAAAGAGCTAGACTTAGGCCTAATCTGTAACTTCAATATCTCAAAACAAGTTTAGCATCAAGATGTTAAATGGAATACAACCAGAGGAGACAGACATGAATAGAAGCTCGAGAAAATTACGAAAATTCAAAAGATGAAAATGTCAAAGGCCATGACCCTGTTAGAAAATAATTGATAGAATTGATAAGAGGGAGAGGACAAGTACATTAAATAAAAGAACTCAACTTTGAACAAGCTGGGCTTCTGCAGTCAATTCAGCCATATTGCTTAACCTGTTCAATCAATTCATAAACCATAAGAACCGCATCAAATTACCTTCTAGGGTAAAATTGAACAGGAAAGAGGAAGGGGAAGGAAGAATAATAGGAGAAAACACGTTTTCAACTATGAAAGAGAGAAAATATATCTTCATCGAGAAAAAAATAGAGCCAAATTCCCAGTCAGAAAAACCTATAGTCGCATGCAATTCGTTAAGACATAGCAACAACCTAAATTCCTAACTGCAGCAACCTTGTACTTTGTTTCATAATGTTAAATCCCTTTCAAAACTTTTTAAAGGATTCCACACCCCAAATAACTTGATATGGCAGAGATATAGAATGAGATGAAAACGAATTAAGGGAGAAAAAAGAGAAGAACAGAGAACAATTAGATAAAAACAGAGATCTTTCCAGTAACACAAAGATCACAATCAGCCACTTCAAAATAAATATAACCTAGGTGAGCATTGGTTACAATCATCAACTGCAGGTTGATTTATCATTATAAGGGACATGAATGACAATGTTGCCGCCTTGATAGAAGTTAATAATGTACTGATGTTGTACTTGACCTCGTAAGATGGGTCAACTTCACTTACTATAGATCCCCTTGGTAAAATGGAGAAGGAAGAAACAGCAGGCACATGAACTTAGAGATACCAAGTACTTGCTGTTTAAAAGGTAGGGGACATTTTATATATCATGACTCATATGGCTTGATAGTTAAAGTCAAGTTAACAATAATACACAAGCAAATCATGAAGTTCAAGGCAATATGCCCATCAGAAATGAAAGAATAAGAGCAAGAAACGAGGTTGCACAACTCTCTTATTGGGAAAAAGTTACCAGTTTATTAGAACCATAAACTACTGGGGTGTAAGCTCCATAAGACTTCAGCCTCATGGACATCCTAGAGCATTTAAAGCCTGCTTCACACCCGGGAGAACCCTGACGTGATTCCTAAATTTTCCTTTAAAACATTGCGGGTATGTACCCAAAGACTTCAACAGGGGCACCAAACTTAAAAATGATCCAAACACAAACCTTTCCATTGCATTCATTAAATCAGCATTCCGGATATCAAGCTTACATTATACTAATCACGCGAACATCTATTTCAACGAAGTTAAATGACTTATTTTCCAGAAGATAGCACATGAACAACCCAGCACATTACAACATCCACCCATAAATTTAAAAAACCAACATTCCAGCAGAATGTACAGCAAAAGGTTAGCAGAGAAGACATAAAATTCAATTTTCTACAATAAACATTTATTTATCAACTCCAATACAAAGATCATAGCTTTATTAACATCACAAGCTTTAAAAATCATGTCAATACATGAATAGAAAGTTAGAAACCCTAAGACTTATATCAAAACTACACAAAAAGGGATTGAAGCGAAAAAGCTGAATTTAAACAAAATTAATGCAAATTCATTCAAGAAATCTTACGCGATAAGTCTTTGAGAGCGAAAAGGGACCTCGAAGCAGTAGCAAGGAGAACGAAGGTGAAAGCTTTTAACTCGCCGAGTTATAGCCGATCTTTTAATTTATATAAACCTCAAAAGGTCTGTCGAACCGAACCGAACCGGGATTTCCAGTGACCAAACCGGTTAATTTTGGAAATTTGGGCTGCATTGACAGTCGGCCCAATAAATTGCATATCATAAACCCAATATCTCAATTTCCCTTGAATCTTATCTTAGGAAGAGTCCAGCCCAATAGCATTTGGGGTATCTGTTATCAAAGCCCACATAATTAGGCCTGGTGGATTCAACTTGGTTTAACTTCAGATATACGGGATTATAATTGGGCTTGTCAAAACTAAATTTTAGATAATTTGACATATTCTTTTCACGATCAAATTCTAGACATTTTTTCCCGAAATTTGGCATGACGATTGTTACGTATCTGAAGTTTGAAGTATCAACCCTAACTTTGATCCCCGATTTAACTCTCGATTAGTTCCACTATATTTTTTTCTTCGAATACGCATGTTACACCATATCCACTATGAATTGACCCCTTTGATCTTTTGTTTTTGCCATGTCCACTTGGTATTGTACTGTGGTAATGTCACACTCATAACAAAGTGAATAATGTACTATTGTTTATGGAGAAAAAAATACATAAATTTCACCTTGAACTTGTATCGAAAAATCACTTACACGTTTAAACTATCATCATGATCTATTACACACTTTTACTATTCAAAAGTGAATTTATTTACCCCTTAAAACTGACGTGGCAAAGAAATAAAATGAAAATAAAAACTAAACGCCTCAGTTAGAAATAAAAATAAAAATACTAATTAGAATCAGCTTTTAACCCCCCCACCCTCCTCCATCCCACACCTCTTCTTTTTCATACCTCTTCTTCTTTTTCACATCTCTTCTTCTTCATTCTTTATACATCACAATCTCAAAGGATAACTTTTTCTTTTTTATTAGCAATTAGGTTAATTCTCATAGATTTGTTTGTGAATAATTGTATTTTGTGATAATTTTTACTAAAGGAAGAATCTAAAAAGAATTTCGGATAAACCTAAATAAATAAATTCTTAAGTTATGTTTAGGTGATTTTAGTTGATTGTTTCTATCTTTTCTATTTTTTTTACTTTGTTAAGTAAATTTTGGTTGTTAATCAATTTTTGGATTTGGTAGTAATTGCAGCTTCATGGGTATGGTGGTTTTAGGTAATGGGTGGAAAAAAAGGGGAAATTGAAGATGGTGAAGAAGATTAATCAATTTTTGAATTTGGTGAAGATGACAACTTTATGAGTGTGTGGTGGCGCTGAGTAACGATTTTGAAAAAAAAAAAGAGTGGAAATTGATGATGGTGAAGAAGAAAAAAATTATATTGAAAATGGTGATGGTGATATTTAGTGGTGGATGGTGAAGAAGAAGAAGAATTGAAGGTGATATGGCGGTGGTGAAGAACAAAGAATCAATAGTGAATAAGGTAGCCGAATATGATTTTTTCCGTGAGATAAGAGATGGAGTGGGGTGAGATTTTTTTATGAAGAAGGTATAATTATTAGAGAATTTTAATAATTAATTAGAGATTAATTAGTGTAAAATATTGTTAACAAAAGAAAAGTAATTAATAAAGAAAAGAAAACAAAAAAATTATAAATAATTATAATTTCTGACATGGCGTTGACATAGCGCTGATGTGGCGGCGAGTGTATTAAACCACACCCTGTGAGAGTGGTGTTATACGTCTCAGGGTGGTATTAAATTTACTTTTGAATAGTAAATGTGTGTAATAAGTCATCATGATAGTTTAAGCATGTAAGTGACTTTTCGATATAAGTCCGGCGGGGAGGGTGAGGGGGTATTTATGTCTTTTCCCATTGTTTATGAGATTGGAAACATTGAAATAGTAATTTGTTATAAAAATAACTATAACAACAACATATTCAGTTTATTCCCACAAAATGAAGTCTGAGAAGGATAGTATTTACGTAAACCTTACCTCTACATTAGAGGTGAGGTAAAGAGGTTGTTTCCGATAGCCATTTGCCTCAAGACAAAAACAAACTAGAAAAATACGTAATAAAGCATAAGAAATAAAACATAGTAACAAAGCAACACATAGTAGCAGAATAATACTACCATCAAATAATACTACAATCAAACTACACGAAAAAAACAGATATTAATAAAATTGAATAACAAGAAACGACAAGCATAAACTATAACTACTAGTAAGGGTATCAAGACAATGCACTCCTACCTACTAGCATAGGCGCGCTCCTACCTATTAACCTTCAACTCTAATTCGCGTTCTCCACACCTTATTTAAGATCAAGTTATTGTTAATTAACATCACAAACTACTAACAGAATAGTTATTTTTTTTAAAAAAAAAATCAAATTATTTAATTTCTAAGCAGTATAGGTAAACATCAGACAAAAATATATGCTAGAAGTTTAAGTCAAAATGGTAAGCAATGACCAATTATTACTAATATTATAAATAAAGTGCAAAATACAGAAAGTTGGCAGGTGATGGGCCTTTGTTAACATCACAGAAGTCTCAGGAAATACAAACAGAAATCTTAAAAAGGTAAAACAAACACATCACGAAATATATAGATTTAAAATTGGATTAAAGAATAAGAGATCTTAATTCTGAATCTAGCAAGTTGTGCACACCATGAGACTTTGAGATGTTTCCATTTTAAATAACTCAAATCAACAAGTAATTAAAAAAATTGAGAGAATAATTAGGAACCTAACTCTTATCTCATCCAAAGATATATAAATATATTTATCTTTGTCAATTAGTTATTGGACACATTTGTATGGAATCTCTCCAGTCGGTTGGGTATTATATATTGATAATGAATTCCATGGCTAATGCAGGAATTAATTATTTGAAAAGTTACGGAAGATATATATCTTTGTAATTAGTTTATCGATATGATCAAAATATACACGATATATATATATATATATATATATATATATATATATTATTTATAGGATTGTAATCATATATTTTCTAACGCAAGTACTACAGTATTAAGGATATTTCTATGGTTCAAATAGGCAGTATGTAACTAAAATTCTCGAATTAATTGTACTCATATATTTGGGAATAATTTTATTTCGTCAATCAATCACAATATACATTTAACCTGAATCTTTGAGATATCTCATCTTATCGACTAAATAAACTTTATTTAGTATTTTTTTATGTAGCATAACTTTAAGTCACATCATTGATTACTCTAATGTCCCTCTTAAAACTTTCGCTCTGTTTCCTTGTAATAATTAATTCATAAAAAGAGCATATCTATGGAGTTGAAATTAATTTTTCATTAGTGTATCATAACGTAAAACACGGAAACTGGAAATGACGTCTTTTGGAACTAATGTAAAAGCACCCACCCCATTTTATTATCATCATAATTATAAGTAATATTGACTGGTTATTGATTATTTTTTTTAAAAAAAAAACAGATTTTCAAATTCATAGTCTTAAACAAGTCATACTCCTTCTGTTTCAATAGATGTATTTTACTTCTTTTTTAGTGCATGACATTTTTTTTTTAATACATATTTATTGATTCTTTAATTCTAGTGTGATGGATTATATTTCTTTTGAGCCGATGGTCTCTCAGAAATAACTTTTCTAGCCCCACAAAAATAAAGGTAAATTTTTTCAAGTGTCAATATCCTATCCTTTCCTAACCCATAACTGTAGAATTACATCAAATAGTGTTATTGTTGATTCTTTAATTTCAACATCTCACTTAACATATTTAAGAAAAAAAGATTCAAACAACATTTGGTATATTACACCCAACTTTAAGTTAAAACTACAAGATTTGAAAATTTTCTTTTTTTAGTATTTGTATCTAGTCAAATTAAGAGGGTATTTGGATTGACTTAAAAGTTGGTCAAACCTACTTTTAAATTAGTTTTTGACTCCTGAATGTGTTTGACAGATATAAAAATAACTTAAAATAAGTCATAATGACTTAAAATAAGTTAAGAAATATTTGACTAGAATAAAAGTACATTAAAATAAGTTTAAAATGACTTAAAATAAATTTAAAACCAAAAGTAGGCCTTCCCTTTCTTTTTATTTAAAAACTACTTTTTTTAAGCAGAACCAAACGGGCTCTAAGTCACATAAAATGAAATAAAAGATTGAGTTTCATTTTCTTGAGTGAAATTACTACTCTCTTCGTCCCATATTAGTTGATCACTTTTTATGTTGCACAGTGCTTAAGACGTCATAAATAAAAAAATGATTTTACTAATTCACTCATTAAAAACATCTTAAAAATTTTACAAACAAATATGAACACTTTCAAAAAGAATTAATTACAAAAATAGTATAGAAAAAAATCAATTAATACTTTATTAATTTAATAAAATGATCAATTAACATAAGATAACTATATTTAATATAATAATCAACTAACAAAGCAATAACATATTTTTCTTGAAATAGTAATTGCATGAACTCATGGACATTACCTAAATGTGATGACATATTTTGCATATATAGTTTATAGAAGTATGTGTTTGGGGGAAACACGAGAAAAGAATCTTAATAGCTATCTGGTCCCTCTTACTCTTTATCTCATTGTGCAGTGTTCAATCAATTACCTATAATTTATTTGATAGGCTGCATGCACTTCTCCTCCTGACCTCCAATTTTTCTCTTCTTTTTTTTTACCTTAAAATTTAATTTCCTCCCTTATATAATTTACACCATTTTTCTTCATTTGTGCGTGTTATTCTCACGCAGGAGCCATGCTAATTGATTAGGGTTAAAGGTAAATTAATGAAGTGAAAAAGAAAAAGTAGAGGTGTAAAAATATAAGTTAAAGACCTATTCTTTGAACTTGAAGTTTAATTGAGAAAAGAAAACAAATCTATCAAGAGGTTACAAAATCCAAATTTGCTTTGATTAGCTTCTTGGAAAAACAAAAAAAAACTTGCTACTAAAATTGCAGCTTTTTTCACATCAAATCCTTGTGAAAGTCAATTTGTTACGCTAAGTTAAAAAATAGTTGAATATAACATAGGAGCAGAAATGCAGAATATAGAGAAAAAAAAATTGTTTGTGTGTGTGCGCGCTAGAGTTTAATATGGTATCAGAGTCATGTTTTCAATGTTGGGATCTCGATTAGACTGTTGAGATATCCAATATCAAATTATGTCAGAGCGTGCATGGGGTGGTGATGAATGAAATCCCACATCGGAGATGATGGATGGTTCATTAGAGTACTCTTAATATGGCTTTAGTAATCGTCCTTTACTCTTCTTGAGTTAACCCCAAATTATATTTATTTATATGGTATTAGAGCAACCTTGGATATACGAGGGGTTTTAAAAAGTCTCATATCGGCCTTTAAGGGACGAGTTAGCTTTTTAATATGAATTGAACAATTTTCACAATAAAAATTAGTTTTTTGGGTTGAGTTAGACCGGATGATGATACTTAGTGGTGGAGCCACATGTAGTTAAGGGGTGTCGACCGACACCTATTCGTCAGAAAATTACAGTAGCTAGAATAAAAATATTTTTTTATGTATATATATTACATATTGACACTCTTTGGCTTCTACACAATTTTACTTCTTTATATTTTGACATCCCTTAGACAAAATTCTAGCTCCGCCACTAATGATACTTACTTGAAGGATAGTTAGCTTTTTAGGTAAAGTTAGATCGGATGATGATGCTCACTTGAAGATTTGGAGAATGCGAGAATCTAAGATTGGTACCCATAGGTCCCAAATATCCATACATGTATTAAGATTTAAGAGAGTACTTGTGCATAATTAGGTAATTGGAAATTTTTCTTTATTAAGACTTTCTCAAGGTATATATATTTGAATCTGTATATGCATATATAAATTAGTTTAACTATTTATTGTTATATAGATATTTCTTAGAGTTTATATAGATATTTTAGAGGACCACCTTGAGAAGGTCCAATAAGAGTCCAAATCAAATCGAAATAATCAAACTAAAATGAAAAAAAAATAAAATTAAACTGAATATATTTTGGTTTTATTTTAATAATTTTGTGTATGAAACATCCCTAAAATTCATCCACTTGCACTTTGAAAGGTTCAAAATTTTCAGATAAATGTTGAATCCCAAGTAGATTTAGAAATCTTATTTAGAGTAGGTCAAGTAAATTCGTTTTTTCCTTCAAAGTAACGAAAGTAGGAAAAATAATGAGGCCTTGATTCCAAGGATAATATAAAGACCTTAATGAGTCTTCATGTTACGTGTTTTATGTTTACATACACATCACCATCTTTTTATTGTTATCGTTTCTTTTGAATCGAGCTTTCATAAATAGAAAAATTACGTGAAATATATCGTTATAATAAGGTGAAAAGGTAATATTTATCTTTGTATTTTGCTGTGAAGTGGTCAAGTTCAAGATTTGAATAGTACGTAGTATACTAATATTTTACTTGAAAAAGCGTTAGAAAGTTGGTCTTTGTATTCAGAAGAAAAACAGAAAAAAACATTATATTATATTATGGCGGGAATTGAAAATTTCTAGAAATGAATGAATAAGAAACTGTATTTCTACTTTCTTCATGTTAAAAAGCTGAAAGCTAGGAAGGTGCAAACTGCAGTGAAGAAGAAATTTTAAAAGGTAGTACATATAAGCTAATTCTTCACAAAGAGTTTCTCACTTTTTTAAAATTGTATATATAATATATAATATAATACCCCCTAAAGCTATGACACAATCCTCTACGTGCTACAAAAATCAAAGCGTTAACCTTTCTTTCATCCTTATATCCCTTTTGTTATTCTTTTGATGTTTAAGTATTTTATTATGTTTGCTCACTCCTCGACACAGATTGAGTTAGACATTTCACTAAAAAGATTTAAAATACGAAAAAAATAAAAAAAGTTCAGCATATATTATATATAATACATAAAAAATAATTCTAACTATATATAAATAGTGTAATTTTTTGTCAAAGGACCCTAGCTCTGCTCCTACTCCTCGATCAAAACACCAACAATTAGGTAATGAATATTCCCTTCATTTCATTCTACTCGATCCATATTGACTTGACAAAAAATTTAAAATATATCATCCAAATCATCGATTGGATACTGTAGTCTTTTCCCTTAGCATCCAAGATGATGCGCGCTGATAATTTAAGATCGAGATAACGTTGGTGTCTCGCCCCGGCTCATTTGTCATTTCTAGCTTTAATTTGAATGCTTTTTATAATAGTGTGTGTTGTCCCTCATGTACCACACATGTATCACCATCTCTCATTTAAAATGACCTAGCTACTTCTAATTAACTATTGTCCATTGTGCAAAAGGGAAAATAGATTTTTGGGGTTTTAATTGTAAAGCATGTGATGAAAAGAATAAGGTTTAACTTTTGTCAAATCCAGGTTCTTTCATTCTTTCTCGTGAACTATCAAATGCATGGTTCAAACTTCATTTCCCTTTTTCAATCATTTTTTAATTTGACTAATGACTTAAAGATTCTGTTCTTTGAGTATATGGGCTAGCTGTCTCCTTTGGTACCTTCCTAACATTCTTTTAACTCATAGTAAATTACTATATAATTACGTAATTACATACAGTTAAACAATAATTAAAGTTTGTAATGATTTGTTTAGCTATCAAAAGGCTAGACCTTAGGCTTGGTGCTGGCACCATTTACATCTTTCTACTAAATTTAATTTTGTTTGTTGCTCTAATCAGCAAGTTTTTATTTTCAAAAAGCAACTATGAATATAATACACATAATTAGTCCTTTAATCCAACACATTATGATAAGTGTTTCAAAATTAAGAAGTGACATTAATTAGTTATAATATTGATGCACCTTTTAAGAAGAGCTTGCTGTATATCTAGATGTTACTTTTATGATTAGACATATCTTTGCATGGAGAAATTCAACTAATTTAAATAGTACTAGTAATAAATAGATGGAAGTATTATAAATAGGGCTTTAGAATTTTCTACTGTAGTATTTCTTATGTAATTAAGGGGTTACATGCAACTCTACATGTATATTAATAGTAGTAACTATAAGGTAAATATATAGAAACGTTAACCTTACTATATGAAAGTCAAAGGGGTCTTGTCATCCACTACAATACTTTAAAAAAATTGCGACATTACATTATTTAATGTTAATAATATAATTATTCCAGACATATAAATGTTGTTAAAAGTATTTTAGTAATACTAAATATAATGATATTAATTCAATTGACTTTGTTGGCTTTAAAAGGAGAAAGGAATCGTGTGGTTGATTTCAACCTTTTTTTTTTTTATTATGTCGATCAAGAGGAATTAAAATGAAATTTCTTAATACAAATTACCAATACACCTATTTAATTAGTTAAAATTACGGATCAAGTTAGTCTCCTCCTTCAAGTTCGCACAATTTGGATTCTTACATGATCGACCAATTACTATATGTCATTATAAGAAAATATTTTTTAAAAGGAAAAATACATAACTTCGGTCTCACCTTTTAATTTACAATGTTTCAATACCCCGCCCAACTTTAGTTTGAGGTGAAATTAGCACTCCTATTCTAATTTGAAGTGAAAGTGTGTAATCGAGTTTTCCAAATAAGTTTGAGGTCAAATAATTTTTAGATGTATGTCCTTGTTAATTAGTTCGACTGTCTTCGTTGTTGGATGCAGACAAACAATAGAATTGAAATTCATCTTCAATTGGCATGGAGGAACTTTTCCTTTTTTTCATCAGTTTTAAAATTGGAATGGAGTGGAAGAAATGTCTGGCCTTAAAAAGACAGGTTGTAAACTTCAGCTACCATGGATTTAGAGCTGTGATATTAGATCAATCTACTAAGACAAGAGAGTAGTTAGAGAAGAAGAAGAGAGATTCATTTCATCCATCATTGTCAATACAACAATGAATTACAGTCAATTTATATACATGAACTGAAACTAAAATGCTAAATGCATTTTTCTAACTAACTCCAGTCTACACTACTTTACCATTATTCACTAACTAACTATTCATAAGTTAGTTATAACAACCTAACTAACATCCACGTCACTAGACTCAATACTCTCCCTCAAGCTGAATGGCAAAAATACATTCTTCATTCCAAGCTTGATGAGCAAATAATAGTGTTGAGCCTTTCCCAATCCTTTTGCGAGCAAATCAGCTAGCTGTTCTTTTGTTCCTATGCACTGAGTATTGATTAATCCTTGCTGTATTTTCTCCCTTACAAAATGACAGTCAATATCTATATGTTTGGTACGCTCATGAAAAATTGAATTTGCTGCTATTTGGATTGCAGCCTTGCTATCACAATGCAGATTAATAGGTTGCATAAGTGAGACACCTAACTCTTTAAAAAGCCCTGTCAGCCAAGATATTTCTGCCACAGTGGATGCCATACTTCTGAATTCAGCTTCTGCAGAGCTTCTCGAGATTGTCTCCTGCTTCTTCGACTTCCATGACACTAAGGAAGAACCAAATTTAACCATATAGCCTGTGACTGACTTCCTGGTCTGTGGACAAGCTGCCCAGTCTAAGTCACAATATGCAGTTAGGCTATGAGATGGTGCTAAAGACATGAGCAGATCAAGTCCTGGGGCATTTTTGATGTATGATATGCTCAAATTACACCTCCCTAAAGAAGTATAAGCGATCGTTATCAAGTAAAGAACCCAACTTGTAGGTTGGGGTCGATCCCACGACGAAAATGGTTTAGACTTAAACTTAACTCACTATTATATCCGTTTAGTCAAATTATTTTTGAGGAAATTAAACAGGGGGGTTTTGTAAGTAAGTAACATTTTAGATTTGCTTAAGTAACAAGTAGACAAGATTCAACTTTAGAAATATCAATATGAGAAAGAAACTAGGGCATATGTGTTCCCCATAAGCTCTTAATGCGGTAATCCTAATAATAGTAATCATTTCCTAGTGTTTTACATGCAAAGTTGGTAAGTTATGTATCCCTAAGTGATTGGTCCTCAAATAGGGAATGTCACTACGCACCTTGGTTCGGCTACGAGTGTATACTTTCCTAACCCTTACCTTTACCTCAGATTAGACATCACATCAATGTATGGCCTAGTTTTCACCCTCGCACTAATTGACATTAGACTATTAGATAACATCCACTAAATCTCTGTTGTTAATTCTTTTCTCATTAACTACCTGCTTGGTCCGGCAAGTAGAAACGATGCGGGTTCTAATGTTTGCAACCGTCAAAAAGACTTCTAAGCTAACAAATTAACAATGCATGCATTCACACTATTCAAGAATTACTTAATTATTATTCATACTTGCTCATGGTTCCCACAACCTTAGTTGTGGATTTAGCTAGTCATGCTCAAAGGAACACAATTCATAATTGGGTAAAAAGAATTCATGAACTTACGAGAATAATAGACGAAAAACCGAATCTTGAATTGAAATTCAAAGTCAAAATCTTATCAAACGAATTTCAAAAATCAAATTGCTAAAGTTTGCAAGTAAATTCCCAAAACACCAAAAACGAAGAGTTTACAATAATGTATAACTCCCAAAAAAGAGGTTTATAACTCCTATTTATAAAAAAACAAGTCTCAAATAAAAAGGAAATGAAATAAGGAAATAAACTCCTCGAACGCGGCTTCATTCGACGACTCGACCTACGGACCGTGGGTCGACCTACGGTCCGTAGGTCCCCTTCCGTGGCTCCATACTTAGGCTTTTTCATAGGTACTGGAACTTCAACTCCTAGATCATCAACGACGGATGTGCAGAACGGCCCGTGGGTCGACCTTCGGTCAGTCAGTTGCTCCGTAGTTCTACACTTGGTCAGACTTCCCTGATGCTCCATCTACGCCTGCCCATCGACGGTCCGTGGATGAATTTCGTGGGTGGTCCCTTCTGCATAATTTCAGCCTTTTGTCTTCATCAACCGCGTCAGTACCTTTTTCCTGCAAACATAGCACATAGACATTAATTCTAACACAATATAGCTCTAGACACACATAACTTCTAAGTGAAATGTATCAAAAATACCGTAAACTCATGGTATATCAATGTACCTTATTACTCTAATTGCAGCCAACATATGAGATTCTTTTGGCTTGTGCATAAACTGACTAAGAACTTGGACAACATAGGCAATATCAGGTCTAGTCATAGTTAGGTATAACAATCTGCCTATCAGTTTTTGATAACTTCTTGAATCAGGTAACAACTTGTCATTGTTTGCCCTGTGGCTATATCAAACTCATGAGAAGTGAGTCTTTGATTGAAGTCAAGAGGGGTAGAAGCAGGTTTAGCTCCCCCTTGCCCTGAATCAACATTTAATTCAAGGGAATACTTCCTTTGATTGAGCAAAATGCCAGAAGATCCCCTAGAAAATTCAATGCCAAGGAAAAACTTGAGATCACCTAGGTCCTTCATCCTGAACCTCTGCTGAAGTTTAGTTCTGGTGGACTGAATGAGATCAACATTAGAGCCAGTAACTAAGAGATCATCCACATAAACCAAAACAATAGTGACAGCAGTGCCAGTAGTAAGAGTGAAAAGAGAGTAGTCAAAATGACTCTGAATGAAGCCCAATTCAAGTAAAGCAGCAGTAAGGTGCAAGTTCCATTGCCTAGATGTCTGTTTTAGTCCATAGAGGAATTTTTTGTGCCTGCAAACCTTGTGTACAGATCCTTTGTGAAAGCCAGAAGCAATATGCATATAAACTTCTTCCTCCAAATCACCTTGAAGGAAGGCATTGTAGACATCCATTTGGAAGATGGGCCAATGAGAGGAAGCTGCAACAGCAAAAACAGACCTTACAGTAACTATTTTGGCAACAGGTGAGAAGGTCTCTGAGTAGTCAATGCCCTCTTGCTGGTTGAACCCCTTGGCAACTAGCCTTGCCTTGAACCTCTCAACTTGACCATCAGCCCTATATTTAATCTTAAACACCCACTTGCAACCAACATCATATTTCCCTGGAGGTAAATCAACAATATCCCATGTACCATTCTCTTCAAGAGCTTCTATTTCTTGTTGCATGGCAAGAATCCACCTATCATCCTTGACAGCTTCATGGTAAGACTTAGGATCCACATCACAAGTGTGAGCAATAATAAATTTGTGATAGGTAGAAGATAACAAATCATAGCATAAGTTGTTGGACATAGGATAGGTACAAGTGTTGACCACATAATAAGTGAACCATTTTGGGGCAACCTTAGTCCTGTGAGAATGTCTGAGGGAGTGAGTTCCCTGGTAATGGAGGAATAAGAGCTTCAGGCAAAGGTATAGGGGAAGGCATAGTTGTGGGGACTGAAGCTGGAGAAGGAGTGTCAACTACCAAATCCTCAGCAAAGTCCAGTACAGGGAAAATAGGGTCAGGGCTGGGAGTCATTTGTTTGAAAGGAAAGATGGATTCATGAAATATGACATCTCTGCTAAACAACACTCTTTTGGTATGCAGATCATAAAGCTTATAACCTTTTTTTGTGGCAGAATACCCTAGAAAAATAACAGGAAACCCTCTGGCTACAAATTTGTCTTTTCTGTCAACACTAACTGCATAGGCCAGGCAGCCAAAGACGTTAAGGTGATCCAAGGAAGGAGGTGTGTTAAAAAAAATTCATAAGGTAATTTATTTTTTAGGACAGAAGAAGGAATCATGTTAATGAGATGCACAACTATAAGAACACAATCTCCTCAAAAAGTAATTAGAATGGTTGCCTCAAACCTTAAGGCCCTAGCTATCTCTAGTATGTATCTGTCTCCTTTCTACCACCCCATTTTGTTGAGGTGTGTAAACACACGTGGTTTGATGAATGACCCCTTTAGTATGAAGGAAATCATGAACTGAAGAGTTTATGAACTCAAAACCATTATCAGTTCTGAGAATATCAACAATGGCATTATATTGGGTAGAAATCATGGAAAATAAAGATTTTAACATCCAACAGGTTTCCTCTTTAGAACTCATAAGAAATAGCCAAGTCAATCTAGAGTAATCATCAACAATAGTCAAAAAATATCTTTTGCCATTATCAATAGGTACTCTATAAGGTCCCCATACATCAACATGTAAAAGATCAAATACAGCATGTGAATGAGTAGTACTATGAGGAAAGGGTAGTTTGGTTTGCCTAGCTAAAGGACATACATGACACAAACTACATGTACTGTCTATTTTGAAATGAAGAAACCTATCCATCTTTAATATAGATGCAATATGCATGTGTCCAAGTTTTTGTGCCAAGTACTGAGTATTGTATTGTCTTTTGCAGGAGACAGAACAGCAGGAGAAGCAGAAGGAAAGGGTGTGATTGATTGAGCTATATCATTGAGCAGCTACAAGCCACCTGATTCTCTACCAATCCCCATATATTGCCACTGGAGAGGGCCTGAAACACACAATGATCAGGATAAAAGGAAACCAAATATTGTAATTCCTTTGTGAGTTTGGAGACAGACAACATGTTAAACTTGAATTGGGGAATGTATAGAACATCTGCAAGTTGGTGTGAAGTCAATATTGTTACACTACCAGTGTGTGTGATGTTAGCTTGCTCACCATTAGGCAGATAAGTTGTATGATGTTTTGACAACTGTTGAGGCTTAGTCAAGATATCTAAGGCTGAAACCATGTGGTTAGTAGCTCCTGTATCAACAACCCATTGAACCTTCTCTAAGTGAGAGAGGAGTGCTACAAGAGTACCTGAGTTTGAGCCAGATGCAATGTGAGATAGATCAGCAGTATTGACAGTTGCTAGACTAGCAGTTGCTGGGATATCAGGCTCCATGGATCCCCTTTGAATCATCTGCTAAATCTGGTAGTATTGTTCAGGTGAGAAAAATGGTGTTGTCGTGTCATGAGTATGCTGCTGGGGTGATTCCTCAGTCACAGAATTTACAGCAGGATTTGGATAGAACTGTTGTGGCATTTTTGGTTTATAGTCCTGATAATATCTGTCAAGCTGATAATTTCTCTTATCATGCTGATATCCTCTAGATGACTGAAAGTTCCTATCGTTGGTGTGAGCAATTAATCTTCTACAAACAACTCTAGTATGCCCAGGTTTTTTGCAATAATCACAAAATAGATCAGATTTTCTGGTTCTGGAATTGGATGCATGTTTATTAGCCATCAAGGCATTAGTTTCTATGACTTCTAGGGATGGCATGACACTAGTAAGAGATCTCTGGCTTTCTTCTTGCATAACTAAAGCATAAATCTAATTTAAAGTTGGAAGAGGTTGCATCATAAGGATCAGACTTTTTGCTCTAGAGTAGGAATCGTTCAAGCCTGTGAGAAATTGGAAAACTCTGTATTTTTGTATGTGATCAGTGAAGCTTCTCGAGGTTTCACAATCGCATGTTGGAGGAGGACTCAAGGAATCAAATTTATCCCAAAGGTCACCGAGCTTAGAAAAATAAACTGAAACTGATAAGCTACCTTGAGCAAGGAATGCAATTTCCTTATGCAGATGAAAAGATCTCACACTGTTTTCCTTGTCAAATTTCTCCTTAAGGTTCTCCCAAACTCTACGAGAATCTGACGCATATGCAATTCCAGTCATCAACTCTTTCGAGACAATATTCATGATCCAAGAGAGGACAATTGCATTACATCGTTCCCATCGATTGAGTAAAGCTCCAGTATATGAGGATCGCACACAACTTCCATCAATGAACCCTAATTTGTTCTTTCCAAGAAGGCTATTTTCATGTACCTACTCCACAGAGCATAATTTTCAGTTCCAGTCAATTGAAGCGCAATCAGAGTTATACCTGTAGTATCCGTAGGTTGCAGAAACAGGGGATCATTATGGTCAATGCTTGAATCAGCTCGAATTGGAGCTAGATTGACCTGAGTTGCTGAACGAGAAGAAAGAATACTTGCAGAAGGATAGAGCAGGACTCTGATACCATGTAAACTTCAGCTACCATGGATTACACCATGGTTTTAGAGTTGTGATATTAGATCAATCTACTAAGACAAGAGAGTAGTTAGAGAAGAAGAAGAAGAAGAGAGATTCATTTCATCCATCATTATCAATACAACAATGAATTATAGTCAATTTATATACATGAACTGAAACTAAAATGCTAAATGCATTTTTCTAACTAACTCCCGTCTACACTACTTTACCACTATTCACTAACTAACTATTCATAAGTTAGTTATAACTACCTAACTAACATCCACGTCACTAGACTCAGTACAGGTGAAAAACGTTTATATTTGAGATGGTTATCAATATGTACCGTTGGATCAAATTTATTGCATTGGCCAAAATATATAAAATCTATATATTGATTATCTCTATTATATGTATAGTATATGCATATTCATACTTAAATATACGGAATATATATATTTGTTGGCTATTTTTTAGACTAGATCATCCAAAGGCATAGGACTATAATTATAAGTATCACTTTATATTTTATACGGAGTTACATGTAACAATACTTATTAGTAATTTACTTTACATATTACGCAAAAAGGTAACGGCTGCGTGTTATTACGGAGATACCAAAAAAAATAATTGTAATTGAACTTGTGAAAAATTAATTTTGGAGATCATTATTTCGAGTTGGTTGTCTTTTGCAATGGAAACACTAGGGTCAGGCATAATATTATTGTCGAATATATAATATCATAGACAATTTTGACTAGAAACATCTCTCATTTGCTCTTTTGTAGAATAATTAATACAAAAAATTTCCCCTGTTGTCCTTTTTTTAAGGACAGTTGTTTGATAAATAACCATCTTCTTAATTTTTCTCCCTCCATCATTTATAGATCTTTTAGACCGCAGTCCAAAAATCAATCCTTTCTAACAAAATAAATAAATTATGACAAATCAATTAAAACATTAGGCCTCGGTACACAATTTTTTAAAATATAGCAAACACTACAAGAAAAGGGTGAATTACACAGAGATTTTCATGGAGATTAGTATGAAAATTTGTAAGAAAATAAGTTATCTGCGGATTTTCATACTAATTCCTAAGAAAATCTCCTATGTAATTTTCATTTTTCCTGTAGTGAAAAATGAAATAATAACCGACATTTGAGTAAATCAGCCTGAGAAATTCGCAAAATAAAAAAGACACAAAGTAAATCAAGAAGAGTAATTATTGTCTAATTAATACCTAAACCACTGCAGATTTACTTAAGGTACAAAATACTCATAATTAAGCTGTCAAAAGCTAGCTAGTTATAGATGGGCATTATTAATTTATGCTAGAGCCATATAGTAGCATGTTAGGATCTTGTACAAGAGAACTTGAATTAACCCAGATAACATAAAAAAACAAAGGACATTTTTGAGAAAGATTAAACCCCGTACTCCTAGCTCTCTGTCTCCACGAGATAAGAGTAAGGTCTGCATACACACACATTTCCGATATCCCACCTTATGAGACTTCAGTGGATATGTTATTGTTGTTAAAACTCGTACATAATAAAACCGAATTATTTTTCAATCATGAGCTTGAAGCAGCTTCCTCTTGGATTCTACCAAGCAATTGATTAACAGAGTCGGCAATTTCATCTGCAGTAGTTAACTGGCACCCTTCCTCTAGCTGCTCCATATTCCAATTTCATGCACACAAAATTGATAATTAGAGAAATAATCAAACATAATAAAACCAAAAAAGTAATAATAGAAAAGGAAAAAATATATATATATTGAAAGTGTAAAAAAAACATTTTCTACATTCCTTTCTACCTTTGTACCAAACTATTTCCTTATTAGTTGGTTTAAAAAAAAAATACATCATAAACACATTATAAATGATAGGTTTAATATCATATGTTTTGAAAATCTCTCTTCTTTTATTAAATTTTGTGTCTAGTAAAAAAAATGATAAATTAAGTGAAAAATCGAGAGTACATTATTAATGTAATAGTATAACATTTGTATTGGGTTGTACTCACACTTTCCTTTTTTGTCACCTTTCTATATATAATTTGGAATAATTCAATTTCAAGAAAATTCAATTCATTTTAATCGTTTAAATTTTGTATCAAATCAATCAATGTCATGTAAATTGCGATAAAAAAAAGTAGGAGTAATTACTTTATTATGAATAGTAACAAGTACATATCTTTTTAAGTGACATGATAATATACAACCGTTGTACATAAGTTAATTGACTAAATGAGGAAACAGTGTACAAACCTTGAGACTGAGTGAGTAAAGAACCATGTGGTCAACAGTAGTGACATTGAGATGAAGGACAGTGAGCCAAAGACATTGAAGCCCAGCTACTATTTTCAAGAGCTGTTTTGGCCTTCTCTTTGATAGTATCTTGAGATGGGCATGACTCTCTGCCATGCTCACTTCAATGTCGGCGAAAGCCGACATTTTCTCCGTGGCTAACAGAGAATTACATGATCCGGCAGCAGCAACATCTGTTGTTGTTGCTGCCGGAGATGTACTCTTGGAATGCGTTGAGTACTGTGGAAACGCAAAGTAATCAGCAAATAGTGGACTTAATGATGAGCCATGATTATCAGAATGCTCTTGTTTTTGAGAATGGCTTCTCTTTTGAGCTTCTAGGGTTTGAAGATGGTGTTCTAGCTCCTTCACAAAATTTATGGCTCCTCCAATTATTGATGCTTGGTCACCCTGAAATTAATTAACAATAATTTCCTTTAATATTTTAACAGTAATTTAAAAAATGAGAAAACAAAAGGACCGTGAAGAAACCCCCACATAATTTAACACATGGAACAGAGTTAGAGGGGGGAAAAAGGTTTATACGAACTCCTTAGCAGAAAAAAATCATATATACAATGTGAATTTTTATATATATATGTAGAGCCTCTAGCTAAAAATAATGTTATCGATATCGCCACAGATAATTAATAAGACTAGCTACATAAAATATAAATAGTAATACAATTAAACATTTTCATCCCTACAAAGTACACTAAGTAATAAATACTACAATAAATCATGACATTATTTTTTTCAAAAAACAAATCCCTTTGTATGAAAACTTAAGTAAAATTTACTACTAGTTCAATTAATTCATTTCTTTTTAGGGCAAAAGACAATTAAAATTGTTAAAAATAGCTAGGGGGTGACAATCCTTTTCATGTTTTTGTCATTTTTACATTTACAAAAAGTTCATCAACTTTATTAAAAAAGTAAAACTCAAAATAAAAAATATTCGGAGAAAAATATATATACCCTTTGAACATACGAAGGTGGCATTAGAGATCGAATAACAGCAAGATACTCATTCATCTGTTTACGCCGGTTCCGTTCCACCGCAATGTGAGTCATTCTTTGGTTCTCCAATTCCTCTTTGTTTTTACAACTTCTCGTCCGTCTTCTTTTCCGGCGGCCGGAGGTGTCGGCGGATCTGACCGCCGCCGCCGGAAGTTCAGCCGCCGGTGACCCTTCCATAAACAGCTGATGTTCTTTTAGCGAAGAATTTGGATCCCAAATGTTGTACTCTCTCGCATTGTTGTTGTACATTAGTTCTGGTGGCGATGATGAAGATTCTTCCCGATTATTATGATCCAACAAATCTGTAAAACTCATTTCTCCAGCTCCTCCTTCGCCTTGTAATAAATCCAACTCATAATTATAATTAAAATTACCCAAATTATTGTTATAGTACTCTTTGCAACCGTACCCAAATGTTTCTTGATTGTAAATCACTGTTTCTAATGCCATTTTTTTTTATTGACCCCAAATACCCGTTTTTTCTCTTTTACTTTATTTTCATAACGTATATAGACAAGAAAAGTTGTTTGAAAGGGTAACAAAGAAAAAAGAGGACCAACAATAGGAGATGAAGAAGAGAAATAAATATGTTTGTTCCAAAGAAACCTAACTTTAGATTGGAAGTTTCAAGCAAACGCACAAACACTAGAATTCTCAAAGGACCAAAACAAATATAACTTTTTTCTTTCTAGCAAATGAGATTGTGTTATTATATATAAGAGAAGGAAAAAAAGAGCACTGAATTTAACCTAACAAAATTATGTCACACGTGACACTAAGCAAGTTAGAAAAAGAGAGAGAAGATGGTTGGGGTGGGGTGGGGTGGGGTGGTAGTGAATAGCTTAGCTCCTGAATATGTGTACTGAGAAAGTTTGATGACTAAAATGGTCCCCTATATAGATTCACAAAGATGGTGAACATAAAATGGGACCCAACCATACAGGCCAAAGACAAATGACATTAATAGTAGATAAATAATTAAACTACGTACATCTACGGTGTCAACAAAGATTGTGGTGGAGTGGTATTTTTAATTAGAGTTTTTCAGGTTTGAATCCCTTTGTGTTCGTTGTTGTCTTTGTTAGAAAATATTTTATCTCTAATATGAGATTTTTCGACGCAATTTCAAATTTAATCAAGCTCTAATAAAAATATTGAAGCTCAAATGAAAAAAAAAACATATTTGTGCTAATTGTACGTACTCGCTTATAATATGGTTTTGATTCCATTTTGATTTTAATTATTAAGGGTATTATATAAACGAATCCTTTAAAATTATGAAATTAATACTATTGTTATCCATGGCGGAGGTAGAGTGACTTTGATTGAAATTGTGTATTTTTGTTAAGAAATATATAGTAATTGTTTTTAAAAAAATATCAAGTCACTCAAAGAATATCTATTGATAAGACTTCTTAAAATAAAATAATAATTTTAAAAGTAAAATAGATTATCAATTATAACAGATAAAAGTGGTTTGATTGTATAAAAGTTTGATAATATATATACCTTAATCTCTATATAAAAAAATATATATATACTTAGCACCTAGAACTTCTCTTGATGATAATAACTTATAGAAGCAAAACTTGGAAAATCTAACCAAAGCCTTTCATCTTACTTTGCGAAAAATAATATGGTGGGAGCTCAAGTAAAAACAAGGTTTAACAAAAAACTTAACCTTTCTAGTATTGTTCAATTAACATATCTATCTATGGTCACTGATTATGTAAATACTTTTTTTTTTGTAAAATAATTAATTAGGGGTTTCGTGGCAGGGGAAATAAAGAAGAAATTATAGAATAGAGAATTAAATCCTGAAATTTAGGTAATCAAACAATCGAAGATACTAAGAACACTATCAAACAAGGTTAAGTTCAGGTAGATAGAGTCCATTTAAGTGTAGTAAATTAAAGTACCACTCAACATTAACTCACTAACCAAGAAATTGTCAAGAATGATATGGCAAAGGAGTACCAATATGGATCTTGACCTCATGAATATATTACCCAAAGATTGAATAATTGAATATGATTAGGAATAATGAGATTATATATGTATAAATAAGAGCATTAATTGAAGTGGATTGTCAACTATGTACAATCAAACTGAAATTAAAATTGGGACCAATGATATCGTCATTTAATATCCTAAAAGTTATACCCAAGTTGGTGCATTGTATGATATATGCAAAAAACAAGTTTAGCCTAAAAACTGCATAGCTTTGGTTTTATTTGGTCATAGTTGGACCCTGTCCACATAACAAATGAAAGAAAGAATCTAATGCTGACGAAAAGTTGATGATAGCTCAGAGATTCTACCAAGATCTGGAAAAAAGTGTTCTCTGCATCTACCTTGCTTGTGTTTGAGTGTCTATACTCTATACCATGTAAGAGAGAGGGAAAAAAAAATAGGAGTAGAGAGCGAAAATTTGAAATTTTATGACTCTAATAATTTATCGTTCAAGTCATAAGTCATAACTTATCTTAGTCACTAAGTTCGCAACTAAAATATTTATTTACATTTTATGATTTTTTTGATATAAATGCATAGTCTAAACAAAAAATTATTGACTGCTTCTGCGTGTAATCAGTTTTTACATCATTAGTGCAATTTGAGTAGTTATAACAATCTGTTGTTGTAGGTCAATTTTATCTTATAAACATTATTGTGCGGAATTTAAAGTCAAAATAGAAAATTAAAAAAATAAACAATTCTTTCGTCCCTAATTAATTGTTATATTTTCATTTTTGAAAGTCAAATTCCCTTATTTTTAAAGTTTAATTAGACTATATTAATTCAATATTTTATATTTAAAATTTAGATATTTATAAACAATATGATAAGGACTATTAAATATTCTTGAAAATATTTTTCAATTTTCTTATACTTGGTTGGTCAAAATATTAATGGACAATATTTTCTCTAGGAGAACACGTTCCTTTAAAAATGAGAAAAATTACTTTCGTAATGAAAGTGTAGAGAAAACAAGTTACATAAGTGACATTTCAATTTTATTTCCCCCTCGAATGTCCATCCACCATCTCATTCCGCCTTTTCAACGTTTTGCTGGATAACATATAAATGCTACTGAGATAATGTTTTCTTGCTTACTTACTGAACACCAGAAAATAAGTAAGAAACTCATTTATTTTTTCAAAAAATATTTTCTTAATACAAAACATTTTCCTTTGTATAATTTGTAACTTTTCTCATATAGTTTTGATGAAAAACATATTTTATAATGTTGATCAAAAGTGACATAATTTGAGTTTTTGCTAATATAGACCGAAAAAAGAAGTGGTAAATAGTAGTATGAGGTGGCTCAGGTTGGTTTTTGGAATATATATCAGTTGAAGCAGAGGAATCCATGTGACTAATCAACAGAAACAGAGTACTCTGTTTATCTTCTACGATGATGCCTCTCTTTCCTTCTTACTTTCCCAAGACTCCTGTCCTCTTTTCTTTCTTCAATCAAGTTTTAATTAATTAACCAAATTACATTAATTAATAAAACATTCTTTAGCTTTATTTTAACTAATTAAATTAAATTCTCTTGTCTTAACAAGACATTCTCTCTAGGGTTTCATATTTTCCTCGATTGCCCTTTTCGATGGAATATTAATTTGGTTCATTTCCTCTCTAATTAATTCTTGTTTCATTCCTTTCACATCTTTTATTATATTTTTTAATTAAGGGACACAATTTGAAGGATAAAACCAAAAAAAACAACTGGCAAATACTTCGAATGTATCATTAAATACAATTTTTAGCTGTTTAGGGTTGAAGAGGTGATTAGAAAGTGTGATTAGAGAATAATTAGTGCAACTTGATTTAAGAGTTAAATTTATTTATTTTATAAAAAAATGTAATGTGTGTATGATTCGTTTGTGATTTTCTATGACGAAAGTCATATGGATTCTTTTCTGGAAAATTACTCTTCCTCGTAGCAGGTTTATGTCCTTTTCCTATTTTTAATTATTAGAAAATCGTACTTTTGTAATTTGTGGTCTGGATCACTGTCCTTTTTGGCACAATTCTATATTTTTTGTTAAATCAGTTTTGCCTTGTCACAAAAAATCATAATAGGAATTTTTTTTATTTTTTAAAAAGGAAAAATTGTCGTGAACAAATTTCTGGCAAGGCTTGAAAAATAGAAGAAAAGTGGAAAGTGAAGAAAAAATAGACATGGAAATAGAAATGAAGGGGACTGAACATGAACTAGAGAGATTTACAACAATAGCAATAATGTAGGAGTAATAAGCTAAACATTATTAGTGATCAGGTCTGTTTGGCTTTGGAAACAACAACAATAATAATAATAATAATTTATTTAATGTAATCCTATATAAGTAAAAATAGTATGTATCATATACGCAAATTTATTTGCATCGCGCTTCAACCATATAACTTAAATTCGTTCACTTATATTATCTCCGTCTATTTTTAATTGTCATAATTTTTCTTTTTAGAGTCAAATTATAAAACGTTAACTAACATTTTATGATGTATTTTTTCATCATATTGATATGCAAAAAATTGTAATTATAGTACTTTTCGTATAGTTTTTGAATATCTAATTTTTTTTATTTAAAATATCAAATTAATGTGATCTAATTTAACTTTGAAAATTAGTCAAATTGACTTTCGAAAAACGTAACATGACAAATAAAAGTGGACGGAGGGAGTATATTTTTTAATTTATCGAGGCTATTTGTGAATTATGATAGGTATCTGAAAAGTTATTTTGGATCAATATGTCAATTTATGAAGAAAAATGTGTTATTTTTGGCTGTCATTATACATGTAAGTAGGTCCTTTTTAAATTTTGCATCGTATTTTTCTTTTAGTCGGTTTAAAAGTATCACATAATGCGATTATGACTATTGCACCTCTCTCCGCGAGGTTAGAAATTTGAATTTTATATTTATTTTTCTTTCTAAAATTAGATAACACTTCTCTAAGTGGTAATTGGTGTGTGTATATATAAGAATTGATTTTAGACCTATAATTTTAAAATTTTAACGATTTTCAGTAGTAAAAAACTAAATGTCGAACCGATCAAATTTATATGATAGATCAACTTTTTTATAACAGTACACCTATCATCTCAAAATCCTGAATACGCCTCTGAGCACAAAGTCATAAACTCCAACATTCTTTTTAAAAAATAAATAAATATCAACATTCTCAGTTTATCGTTAATGATAGTTTCATATGACAATAATATGATATATTTAACATAATAAAATTTTAAAAAGATATTTGTTATGTCATAAAGACGTTTAAGTCAAAATTACAAAATTTAAAAATATTACTAATAATCTTAAGTTTTGTGTTCAAACTTCAAACAAACCAAGTACATAAATTGAAATGAGGGAATATATGAGAAAAAGAAAACGACTCTTAAACGACTCCAAGAGCCCTAACGCCCCAATGAATTAAGAGACTATCCTTTTTATCCCTATTAAGTATCAAATTACTGGTTAAATTAAGATTTGTGTTATAAAACAAAGACTATAAAATAAATAAATTTGAGACAAGTATCACGTTGTCTCTAATTTGTGTTACACATTTGAAAGAGCCTGATAAATATTAATTGTCTGTTTGAGATATGTTGTAAGTTATTTGCTTAAGTTACTTATAAGTTATCTGTTTTATTATAAATCTGAGAAAATTGATACCAAGTTATTTAATCGTTTACTATTGATTTCAAGCTTATCTAAAAAGTTGTAAAATGAACATCAACAATACAATATATTTATAACAATTTGGCACTTTTTTATGGATAGAGTTACCATACTAAAAATACTAAATTAATATTTAGGTTCTGTCACCATTACAAACACTACTAAACCTAGCCTTCTTTTCATGTCTAATTAAGCTATATACATATCTTTAATTTTAATACACTAAAAATCTTAATTGTACCTAGCATGTCCTTGTTATGATTACAACTCATCATCTAATAAAGAACCAAAAGAGACCTTACTTTAAGATTAATCAATTGTTAAACCCTAATAGCATGTGTAGTTAGCGCAAAGCACGGTCAAGGCTTGAAACTAATTAAAACCTGCATGGTCATGTGGGCACGTACATATTAAATATATTTAATGCATGTGTTTAAGCTAATTAATACTGTATTAGAAAGAATATAAATATAGTTCCTATGGACTAGCTGAAGAAATTCTCAAGTTAGGAGCCTCAAATTCTGGGAAGCTGCTTGTTTGCTCTTTTGTTGGCATCTGTATGAAGCATATTCTTTGTTAATTACAAGAAATAATTTATTAATTACTTTTAATTGTGTCATAGTAGAAATTAATATAAATGATCAGCTTTTCTTGATCTTTGAGTTCAACTAGGGCTTGTTGCAAAAAGGTGACGGAGCAAATAACATAATCAGAGCTAGATCTTGAATTTATTGGTTCTAAATTCTAGAAAAAAAACACATCTTACTTGATTTTAGATAATTTATTAATATATATTTAGTGTATATCTTAATGTAAATACATGTTTTAATCAGAATTCTAGCTTCGCTTCCGAGTGTAATCTTAATGTAATCCAACTAGAAAGGGGAAAACATAGCCTAATGCATTCTACTTCAATTCTATAGTCAAATGGGAGGAAAGAGAAATATAGTTCTATTTTCTTTGTGTCTTTTATGTTAATACTAATTATAAGTTATGATTATGGGTTAATTAACGTACTTTTGGCATGGTGAAAGGTCCTTTTTAAATGATGATGGAATTGTTAACCGTCTAAAAGTTTTACTGAAAATGTCGGTGATATATAAATGCTATTTTAGAACTATTTGAAAAAAGGAAACATATTATGATATATTTTACTTTTTTATATATATATATGGTTTTGTAACATGAATACCATCTTAATATTCATCAATAATAATGTTCAACCGGAAATAATTATTTTGGTGAAGTAGCGAATATTTTGGTACATGTAGGACACTAGTGCCATTTTAACCCCTCCATCTATTAACTCAACCTATTTTAGTTCAATTCATTTTAATTAAATATTGGATTAATATATAGTCTATATTGACTCAAAAATCTTATTAAATATTTTCTGAAAGGATATTTTCTTTATTTGATAGTTTATATATAGTAAAAAAAAATAAAAAATTATTAGATACTAAAAATTTAAAAATAATAAATAAAACAATTAAAAGTTAGTAAAAATTTAGATGAATAGATTATAACTTGTATTTTAGCACATTTCAGCCTAAATAATATTTGGACAGGGTTATATTCAGCTCAATCCTATCGATTAACACTTTCAGATTTAAAAATATATGAGTTATGCAAGTTGAATTATGAGATACGTACAAGTTGAGTTTGGTCCATATAACAATGATTATGTTATATTAGATTATAACCATTTGGTTCAAAGTTAAATTAGATTACATTAATTCGATATTTTAAGTAAAAAATTTAGATATTGAAAAACTATACAAAAAGTACTATAAATTGCAATTTTTTGCATATCAATATGATGAAAAAATACATCGTAAAATGTTAGTCAAAGTTCTTATTATTTTACTCTAAAAAATGAAACCATGACAATTAAAAGTGGACGGAGGGAGTACCTTTCATGACATGATTAAGGTAGTAAATGGAGCTCCAACCATTTATTGTCTTTGTACTCCTTCTATCGAACTATTGTTCTAATACTAATTGCTGGGCTTAATTAGTTAATTATCTAATTATCCAAATATTCCTATCATATTTACTAATTCTTTCTGTAATTTAAAAAAATTATATTTTATATTCATATTTCAAGTCATATACACCTAAATACATGTTATTTTGCTAACAGATGCATAGAAATAGGGAGATAGGCGAGTGAAAACAAAAGGGAGGAGAGCGAGATTTGTTTATGTATGCATATACATACGAATCACACTAGATACATGTATTTTTATTTTTTTATGTATCTGATGTATTTCGAATATATCTGAAATATCAAATACATAGGAGAGTGACGAGAGAGATGGGAGGGAGGCGAGTGAGATTTGCATGTATTCCAGATACATGCAAATCCAATTGAATACAACATGTATAAAAAATTACACATAATTTTTCTCATGTATCTCGAGATACATGTATCTGGATGCACCAAAATCTTATAAGATTCGTAATCTTACAAACTAGCATATATCTAAAATCTAAATAATTAACTTCTAAACTTGTGAGATTTCTGTAAGTTATCCAATAAATATACTTGTAACATAATGAGATATGATATGATTTGGACAAAGCCCGTATGATTTTCCTGATTTTCTCAATCACCCACTTCACAAGAACTTGAGATTTATATAATAAAAATATTTGAAATCAATATACAAACTGCATCCATCATTAAAGCTGATTATTCATTGAGGGCAAATATTCTCCAGAGGGGGAAATTATAAGACAGATGTGATGGATGTGATTAATAAAGACTAGACAAAGACACAAATATGCAAGACGTAATTAATCAATTAATTAATCAAATGGGATGTATATCTAATCATAAACCTAGATTAGATTAATAAATAATTGAGTTTGAGTGAGAGAAAGTCATAAAAAGGTCCAACAAATTAAAGCATCCATAGATTTTTAAATATGTATTCTTATCAGCAAAGTTTGAAATAAGTTGTTGAACAAAAGGTTTAATTTTTTTTTCTCCAAGTATTCTTTATAAGAATATTAATTTCCAAATTCTTAGATGTTTGTCGTTATGTAAATAGGATAAAAAGGCTATAAAATAATGTGTCTAAACTAAAATTATTATCCTCTTTCATTGAATCTGAAAATCTATTCCCTCATTATTGATCGTTTAATCAACTTTTTTGTTTTTTGTTTTTGAAAACAAATAAAAAAGGAAAGTTAGGAGAAACAGCCAAAATTGTCGTAATCTTGCACTTTAAAGAACATGAAATAAATCATGTCCACTAAATTCTACATCAAAAGTGAATTATGTGTGTTTGGCAAATTGTTTTACGTTTGGTTGGAAGTGATGATAAATGTTTTCCAAGAATAATACTTATTTGTTAAAAATTGATAATAATGTTAATAAATATAATCAGATAGTTTTCTAATAAATTTATACGAGTATTGAAAAACAGGTAATCTACTACTTATCTAGCTAGTTCTTAAGTTTACATTATTGTACTTTTTCAGTTAGAGAAAAGTGATTATTATGACGTTTTAGCAGTTTTTTTTTATATTTATAATTATTTACATGTGTATTGAATGAAACAAAGTAAAAAATGCAAAAAGGAGCTTGAAATTAAGTAAACAATTCGTTATGAGAAATTGATTTTGATTTGGAAAAAAATGATGCAGTTGCATGCCCAGTTCATAGATCGCAACTCGAGGCAGAATGATTATTGAAAAAAATGGTTATGCGATGAAGCGATGAGACCGTAACTCTGGCTGCATGTCACCTACTACATACTCGCTATATCTTTTATGAAATTTAATTCCAATCTTATTGAATTATATATTTGAACAATGATTACTTTATATTTCATTGAGATGTGCTATTTGGACCTTTCAAGTATCAAAAATTGAAAATGATGACCAAAAATTGATTAGAATATCAGTTTAAAGTTGAAATTATTTTTCAAAACCAAAAATGAAGGAATTCATTTTTTTCGATAGAAATTGTTTCCTTGGATCTATATTTCTGGCAGTCAAACCCCACAAAATGCGCCTGATTTAAATATTTTTAGACAAATATTATCTGTCATTATGATTGGTTAAAACGTTTTTCTTAAATCAAATCTTAACATAATAGAACTATATGAAAGAGAATTTAATTTGTAGAATGCAACACATTGTACCCGAATCACAGCATTTTTTCCAAAAAGAAAGTTTAGCTGTCGTTTGAAATAGTAATTAAAAAAGTTGATTAATGACTATTAATTCAATGACAACATAAAGTGAAAATATATGTTGGAAAATGTGAATTTTAACTTATAACAACAAAAAGAATATCCTAATCACATCATTAATTAGAAAGTTGAACTTATTAAAATAAAATTGCAAGGTTATGCAGATCAGATTTTCCAAGTGTATTTTCAGTATTGCAAAATAGTACTAGTAAATTACCAACAAATTAAAGTATTTTTTAACCTAGATTGGTTTAAATTTATTCCATGGAAAAGTCCTACCTTTTCTTTTTAGTAATTTGTAAATTCTTGAAGAGGAAATACATAGGTTTTTTTTAATGAATGTTATCGAAATAAGCCTCATATTAAAGAAATGATGCAAAATTTAATTAGATTGAATTTCTTCTTCCTTGTTCTTGTTCTAAATAAATTTTAATTTTAGCAACCTATTCAACCCATCCACATTTGGATGAATTTTCGAGTGCATGCTCATTTTTGTGTTAATTTGGGTGCAGTATAAGTCTGTACATGTCAGTCGGTTGCCTATATACTATTAGATATATGAAAATAACAAAGTTTTTTTTACAATAAAATCATATTCTTTTATAACGTCGGTCACACTCTTAATTAAAAAATATATTTTGTGAATTTTCCTTTAGATTGGAGGATCATTTCGAGATATTTCCACACTAGAAAGTCCTTAACTAAGATTGTAAAGCTTAACCATCATTAATATCGCATGCTCACTCAAATTTGGAGAGATTGTTGAGCGCATATTCATTGGCAGATAAATTTGAGCATAGTACAAGTTAACGCATCTAAACGATTGGATTAATTTGAACTAAATAACATCCAAATTGGCCATAGAAAAATCAAAATTATAAAGGGACAAACAAACTTATGTAAAAATGATTTTAAGTTGGTGATTAAATTATTAAAATGTATTATTTAGTCTAATTGATCTATCGATCTAGATTCAAGAAGAAAAAGTTGTCATTCCCTTAAATTTGTTGATAAATTTAATTTAGACAATCATACGTAGCATATTTCAACTAAGAGAAAATAAATAACATAAAGCACAAGACTTGTTCTACAAGGTACGACCCTAGACAGTGAATAATAAAATAAGATGGAACCTACCTACGAAGTAGATACATCAAAGAAATGGAGTTCATGTGGTTCTTAAGACACTTTTGATGGTCTCGATTCAGACGAGATAGATGGAAAATCATTGGACTATTATTGGTGCTAATTGCATGTCGAACAATATTTTTCTTAATTGCATTTTCTGTAACATGTATCTCAAATACACGCGAGTTAAATTAGATGTGATTTGTTCTAGATTCAAGCACGATTCACATTTATCTGAGATATATTGACTCTATCACTCACGTCTCTCCTTTTTGGCTTGGCACTCTTTATACATGTATCTTATTTTCACTAATTTGTGTGTTTGTGTATCAATTTCATATATCTATATATTAAAAATGACTTTCATCTAGTATATCTGATGTCAATTTCATTCCGTATATCCAATATTAATTTTATCAATGTATTTGATATCAAATATTTTTATGTATAACATTAAATGTATCCAAACACACATATTTTCCCCTTTTAATTTCATATAATCAAACTACCAATAAATTATACTAGATGACATCATGAAATATAATATAATAATAATAACTCTATAATAATGTACGTGTGGGAACAGAAAAGACGGAAATTCGTCGGATTCATTTGGATGGGCTTTAGGACATGAAGCCCGACAAGACATGTCAGCTAGTGGGCCAATATTGTTCCTCCTTAGGCCCGCTAAAACCACGGCGGACCTCTTTTACTATTTTCTGTGTGAAAGCACCTGAAAAACCAGGGCTTCCTCTTTCTCTTTTGTATGTGGTCTTCTTCGTAATCTTATCGTTTTAATTTGTTTGTTTTACTCTCTTATTTTTTTTTTTTATCAATATTTCCTTTTCATCCATTTCTTAGTTCTAACATTTCACATGGTATATGTTAATATATTTTTAGTTTAAAATCATAAAGTTTAAAGGTTTATTTTATTTTATTAATTTGTGTCAAGTTAAAAATCATAAAAATAAATTAAAACGAAGGGAGTACCAAAACAGCTACGTACTTCTTCTTTTTTCCTAACTTTTCTAATTATATTATACAAAGAAAGAGACAGCCATCAATTTTCTTACTGTATTGTTGTTATTTGTGGGGATAGAAATGATTTTAACCGGTGGTTCTCTGAATTTTATGCTGGCTGATTTGATCGGTGCTCTCTATACGATCTTAGCATTTTTAGGTAAAAAGATTTTGACCCATCTAGCTGTAATTTCCATCGATATATATACTCAATATATTGTGTATAATGAGTGTATATACAACGTATGCACATCAATTATATTGGTGTAAATTTGTATTAAAACTTATAAGGTTATTTTTCGTTGCGAGCTTTGTTGGATATGTGTAAGGTAAAAATCGATATTTTTAGAGATGAATAAATAGTTTTCATAGAAAAAAAATACTTTTGGTTGAAGAGAAAATAGGAACCAAGTTTTGGACAAGAAAATTATTTTTGTGCCAACATTGATTGAAAATACTATATGGGGAAAACAAAGACAAGGTTTGCCTTGTCGTGTCTTTTGTTTTGGTTTGCGGTTTGTTAATTGAAGTTTTATATTATTTTTTTATAAAAGTAAAGTTAATAGTAAGTCATATATATATATCTCAAATGTTTTTAATAAGTTAATGTTATCTATTTTGTTATTCTCTCTCCAATATATTGTGTTTTGTTAATGCTTATATAGGTAAAATACAATTTAATAGAACTGTGTGTCATGTATAGGATTTTGATCTGTATAGTGTATAGTGTTTGATTAAGTTCTAAAAGGTCTTTGCTTGGATTCTCAAATAGTATTATGTTTGGCGTATACAAATTAGAACTTTATTATTATGAGTTAGATCACTTCCCTAATTTTGTGAAATTATATAGATGTATTTTGTCTTCGTTGAATCAAGTTTTGTACTTAGTTAGCTAAATGAAGTGTTGAAGTTGTAGTATGATTTATACCTTATCTATTATAGCTTGCTTAAGAAATTGAATTTTCCATAGATCAAGTTCAACTTATACTTTATGGGATATGAGGTAAGTTTTGGAAACTCTACTACCATAAAAATAGTTTATTACGTAACAAAAACGACTCTGTACTCAGAAAGATCGAATCTGAAATCTTTGATTAAAGATAAAGGAGCACTTAAGACTTTTGATCAATTACAATTGCAAGTATTAGAGCTTTATAGGACTAAGCAAACATGGGACTTGGGCTTTAAATAAAGTGGATTCGTTTCATTTTAGTAAATGAAATCCAATTATATGGTAAAAGCCCAAGTGATGTAGGATTTCACTTTGAATCCATATATGTAATTGGAGTTGATTAAGAATTAATCCAATTTCATTGAACTGTCATTTTGATTAACGTGCCCAATATATGTTGAACTTACAACATACTTAGCTACTGATCCAATAAAATTATGACAAGCTCAACAATTAATGATGTGTTATATAGGAAAAAACATGATTTACACTCTCTTACTATTTTGATTGAAAAAAGGTATCACATATTTTACTTAAAATATTGCTAACAAGATCACATTTTCTTGGTTTGCATAATTATAACACCACAATACTTGAAGTACAACTAGAATAACAAGTGATTAGTACTTAACAATCATTTGATTAATTTCCACTTATTCATCATAGAAACAGACACGGTTAACGCTAATTAACTTGCAGAAAGCTAGCAAGTGAATCAATTCGATGATTATATGTTAATGGTTTTACTTAATACGGAGATTAAAATGGTTATTCAGTTACTTAACAATGATTAGATTAATTTAGACGTCATTATTCATCATAAGAGACCATTTCATGATTAGAATTCTATTGTAATATATATGTTAACTTAAAGAAGAGAAAAGACTTGAAGTAATCTATGTTAACATCAATATATTTACATGTCCGTTGTGAAAGATAAAACTTAAAAGGATAAGACTTACTCAATAAGCAAGCTTATATTCAATGATTTTGGTGAAAATAATTCCTTAATTTAGTAAAGGGTAGTTATTGACGTGATCAAAGGCTTTTTACTGGACCACCAACGGATATGATAGGACGAGTGAGATAACTCAATTCTTAACCAGGAGATCGGGTTCGGACTCCAGATAAAAAAAAATCCTAGTAAGAAGCACAGTTTCTCCATATATAGATCGTACATGGTATTAAATCTGAATTAGTCAGGATAAAAACGTATTGCACTAGATGATTATTAAATCGGCAATTATTATCCATTTCTTTTGTCAATCACAGCTGAAAACATTGCTACCGTTGCTGCCAAGAACAGTTTTTTCAAACATTGTTAGTTTGACCGGTGAATGTTTTCTTGCTAAATTTTACACCAATAGTTTTGAATCTACCAAAAAAATAAAAATATAATCTCATTTGTTTTTTCCTTTTTTCTTTGGCTACTAAAGAATGAAAATAGATTAGTCAGTAGTCAAGTTCTATATATAACTTTGTTTTAATCATCTAATTTGTTACTTGTGTTTTGGTTCTTGTAAGTTAAGTATATGGTTGAAGGCGTTTTCCCATCTATTACCATTGATTTACAATATCTAATCTTATATTACCAAGATTTTTTTGAATTGGTCTTCAAATAAATTGTGTCAAACTATAAGTATCTCTTACGTGTGATAAGAATAATAATTTCAAGATGAAATTTGAGGTTAACTTTAGGGAAAATTGTATGAAATAGCAAACTATTAATTCAAATTAAATGTTATAGCCATAGTTTCTTTTATTTTTAATTCGCAGCAAACATTCCAATTTTTTTGCCATCCCATTTGTATACCGAAACATACAAATAGACCGAAATATATAAATGCAGGACCCATTTGTATACCGAAATATACAAAGACCCAAATACATATTTTTTTATGTATATGTATACCGAAATATACATATTAATAGCCATAACAAATATAAAGTTTGCTATGGAGTGCAATTATACAAATTATAGCTATAGCATACAAATATGATTTTTATGTTTGCTATATGTGAAAGTTGCTCTTAACTTTATTCCGTGTTTGATTTGAGGTATTAGCTAATCTCTTTTATCATACAATTTGTACTAAAATAATGGGGGTAAAACTTACCCGCAACGGATGTTTACACCAAATCAATACATACATGTCATGTGTTTAAATTTATAGTTCATTTTACTTCATTAAATTACGTAATAATGGAAATTGCATTGGCTTGGTGTAAACACTCGGTGTGGGTAATTTTTTTTCAAATAATGAGACTAATATCTCATATAGAAAGTATGGAATAAAAGAATCTTATGAGATATTCTCGCTTATCCATCTCGCTCGCCAAACAACCTATTAAGTAATTTCTTTGGGAAAATGATTGAGTTGCCCCCAAATACTTGACTAGAATAAACAAATTGAAAAATCTTTTTAAATCTTTGAATCGTTTAATGATTAGTTCTACCTAATTAGTAGGAAACATGAATGTCACGAACCAATTATTCCCTTCCTTTGTCAAGACCACAAATGATTAACTCTTCTATTGCATTATAAAAAAAATCAGTAGAGTTTATTTCATCATTAACCAGTAGCAAAATCATAACTTTCATTTAAAAAAAAATTAAACTATATACATATAAAAAATATGAATAAAGGTAAGAGGAACATACAAGGCAATCAAATTGAAATTTTCAACTATAAACAAGTATAGCAAAGTCACCTTCATTCTTAATTTCTATATTGCAACAGAGGGATTAATACTGTATTTATATATACAAAGTAATTTTTTGAGCCTTTAGTCACATTCCGTCCCCCAACTCACTCAACTAGTCAAAAGAAATCATAATTGTCTCTATGTCCCTTAAAACAAACGAAACCTTCCAGCCCCACGTCCTTAACTAAAATGCCCCTACTTGTATATATAAATATTTATATATTCTTCGATCCACGTCCGGCACTTAACTTATAACATATCGAAATCAAATGACAATTACTTGATTGTTATTTTATTTTTTCTAATGAAGATGATAATCGAGCTCAGCCATGGCTTCTGCGCGATTTTCCTCTGTTTTTGTCTTATCGCGATGCATGCCACATCGCAGTCAGAAACAACACCACCACCACCATTTTCAATTGATACGAAAATAAAAATCAACCCACCAACAGCTATCATTTTAGTTACACTTATCAGTGTTTTTTTCGCTATGGGTATTGTTTCGGTATACGTCCGTCAATGCGCGGACCGCCGCTTCGCCAGCGACTTCGAATTCGGAGACGAAGATTCTGGACGACGCGGCGCTCGATCAAATGGACTAGACCCAGTTGTAATTACCTCTTTCCCTATGTTTTTTTACTCTGATGTTAAGGATCACAAAATTGGGAAATCAGCGTTAGAATGTGCGATTTGCTTAAACGAATTCGAAGATGATGAAACTCTTCGACTTCTTCCTAAATGCTCTCATGTTTTTCATCCAAATTGCATCGATGCTTGGTTGTTTTCTCATATTACTTGCCCTGTTTGTCGTGCCAATTTACTCCCTGACCCCAGCGATTTCAAAATCGCCGTTCCGGGTTACTACTCGAATTCCGGGTCACCCGACCCGGAATTCGGTAACTCGGTCCATGAGGTAAATGACTCAGTCATAGATATCAACAATATTGCTTCACCTGAAGTGATAAATATTGCACAAACACCTGTACATAATCGTCCACCAAGGGCAAATTCGAAAATTATCGGAAAATTTCCAAGGTCTCACTCGACGGGTCACTCACCGGTTCGACCCGGTGAAGATCGCGAGCGATTTACGTTAAGGTTACCAGAGGAGGTTCGAGAGAAATTGATTAATTCAGGTTCGAGTCGAGCACACACCAACTCGTTATTTCCAAGTGAAAGAAGTATGCCAAAAGGGTACAGAAGTAGTAGCGTGGGAACCGGTTCAACACGTATTAATCATGAAAATTATGAGCGGTTTAATGAGGAAGGCCGGGCAGACCGGTGGGGGTTTACAACGGTTCCACCTTTCTTTTCGAGAGGCGGTTCAACCCGCTCGTCTAAGGATGGTAACGGAGCTGGAGATAATATAACCGTGGTTCCTAAGAATTTATTCAAGTCTGTTAAGTCGCCGTTTGATCGCATTTTTGAGAAAGATAATAGTGGTGAACGATCATTTAATAAACTTACGTCAGGTAGTACAAGTAGTTGACATACTTATATGATATTCTTTTTTAACAGTAATTTTGTATATGCTCGAATCAAAAAATATTTTTTCATGATATTGTCTTGTGATCATTTCAATTTTAATGACTGAGGAAAAGAATGGAAATGCAGAAATTTAAATTGTTTAGGATCAAATTTCCTGCTTTTAAGGGCCAATGAATTATTACTACGAAACACCTTCGAATCATACTAATCAATTTGGTTATTTTTCTTGACCTTATTTATAAAAGTGATTATAATGATACTTTAGCAACAAGCAAAGTGTCCATCACATCAAGTCTGCAAAAAAAATTAAATATTTTGATTTTGAGATTTCCATTGTTAGAACTTAGAACTAATGTAATACGCCACGATGGATGATGCACAATTTACAAAGTTGATGAATGAAGTTAAATTTAAATAAAATTAGTTATGCAATCCTTTTATAAAATTGGAGTTAATTTTGAGTTGAGATCCCTTTATATTAGGTATGTCGCTTGGATTTTGAGTTGGACCTACTATTTAGGTTAGTTTACTTGGAGCTTTTACTTAGGTCTTGCACCAACAAATCCTTTCCTTGAGGTTTTTGCCTGATAGAGAAGTGAGAGAATCTTTTTCTTTCACGAGTCTCTCGCTATTTTATTTGGATACTATTATTTAATTATATTTATATATTTAATTTTTTTCATACATATTCATTTAGAAACAACTTCACATATATGGTGTTTGAAATATGAGAACTTTTTCTTTCATGAGTCTTTTGAGGATTTTATTTGGATACTATTATATACTAATTAATATTCAAAAAAATTTCATATCCATTTTGAAACAACTTCACATATGGGTGTTTGAAGTTATATATGAATAAAGTTCAAGCAAAAGTGCTTAAAACTTTAACCATATTAAAACTTTGAATTCACATATCTGAAATTATTTGGAAGTAAAAAAAAATTGTAAATTTTATGCAGTACTAAAACTATAGCTTAAAGTTTATACAATATTCTTTTTTGATGAAGTTTCTTTTACATTTACAACAACAACAAATGTAAATTAACTTATTGAAAGAGTAATTTGTTTTGCAATTTCCACCAAGTTTCCTATTAAATTTAATCAAAGTCGTAGCATCTAAATGAAACATGATTATATAAAAACATGATTTCTAGTTTTTCAACGCAAAAGAGTGGACCTTGTCACTTGTCATATGGGGCCATTTTTATGACAAAGTATTTCAACAATTAGTAAGGTCAAGGTGGCTCCTTCTTAAGCTAATAATAGTCCTATTACCAAACACAAAGTCATTGCCTATGTATTTCTGACCTTTTCCTTGTCTATCTTTTTCTAGTCCACTTGCTCATATCCATTTGTCAGTTTCTCACTTCGTATTATTTCAATACAACCACATTTAATTAATAATTAAGTGACACTTGAGAAAAACTTATTACTACTAGTTTTAATTGAAATATTCTTTATCTTCTCATGTATGAGTGTTCAAATGATATTTTATCTTTAAAAAATAAGTTAACACGCATACAATAGGCCAACATCGCTTAGAAATGATATTCCTACATTTGATCAACTCAATTATCTTAATTTGACTGAACACGAAATTTTAAAAATAAAGTGAGACTTTTTGAATTTTATAGTCTTAAATGAAAGATGTGCATAATGATTTATTAAATCTTCTGGTGTTAAAGTTATATCATTAAATACGTTGAAATGGAGAAAACATGTTAAATATAGAAATAATACCCTTTTTTTTTTTACAAACCAAAAAGAAAAGTAGGAGGAAGTATAAGTTTAAAATATTCTAATAATTTATACGTTTTGTTGGTTTGATATCTTTATTTGTCCTTCTGAACTATTCATCCTTTTTCATAATTAATTAAATAAAAATAAAAAAGTCATATGTCACTTTCTCACTATATATTAATTCAAATTTCAAACACGGATATGTGTCGACAATTTTGAAACTTCAAATTAAAGCAATTCACAACGTTAGAAGAAGCTGTTATATATACACGTCTTATACACACTTTTTTCCATCTTCTTAATTCCCTTCTCTATTTCTTCCACAAAATTTCATTTTTTCTATCTCTAAAAACCCCATAAAAAGGGAGGGCCAAAAACCTCCAAAACTATGAGCAAAAAAAGAATACTCAGGGACATTATCGGTATTTTCAAAGACAAAGCTTCCATTCTCAAAGCCAACTTATCAACAAAACGCGGCGTTTCATCAATTCAAGTCACCGTTATACGCGCCACCACACATGCCCCCAAATCTCCGCCGCGGAACCACCGCATCGCCGCCATTATCTCCGCCGGTGACCACTCCCTCCCCGCCATTTACGCATGTATCGACGCAATCATGGACCGCCTTCATAGTAGCCGAAATCCGTACGTTGCCTTAAAATGTCTATTCATTTTTCATAACATTATGGCTAAAGGTTCACTTTTATACAAAGATCATGTATCCTTTTTCCCAGCCTCCGGTGGCCATAATTCGTTAAATCTTTCGGGGTTTTACGATAAATTCGACGTTGAAACGCGACAACTGTCGTCGTGGGTACGATGGTACGCTAATGTCCTTGAACGTAACATGATAACGTCTAGGACATTGGGTTCATATATTTCTCCTTCCTCAAGATTATCGATAAATTTCGATAAAATTGAGAATCATAAGGGAAATAATATTAGTTTTTCTAATTCCGTTACGGAAATGGAATCATTGGTGTGTATGGTGGAAGTAATTTGTGAAGCGCCCGAGTCACAATATTGTCAAAAAATTGACTTAGTCCATGAAATTATGATATTAATTTCGGAGGATTATCGATCAATTCAGTACCATTTAATGATACGACTCGTTGAGTTATCGAGCCAAGTTTCGAGATTGAGTTACCTTGATTTGTCTGAGTTGATATTGTGTTTGTCAAGGCTAGAGGGGTGTAGGAAAAAGTTGAATGAATTGTTTATACGACGAAAAAATGATTTATTTTGGGAAATGGTAAGTCAAAAGAAAATGGATATGGAGAAGGTGAAATATGAAAGGGAAAAACAAAGTTTATTACTATGGAATGTTGATGAGTTAAATTGGACATCACAAAGATTTGGAGGAAAAATTCAACAATATTTGGTTGCTGCTTCATAAAGTCAATTGGTGACATTTGATTTTTGGGCTTTAGCTTTTGTCTAGAGGCATGGGCTGGACTGTAGTCACTGTGGGCCAGAAGCCTAATTTTGGCTGTTTACAATTGGAAGCCTATTTGGAGTTTTCTGTGTTTGAATATGGTTTTCATATGTGAAAAAGGCTCTTTTTGTGTATTGAAATTGCAGTCCTGTTGTTGAAACTGATGATGTTGTGTACTCAATGTGAATACTAATAAGTAATCCTACTATTTCTTGTTCCAAAATATTTGCTAGCTTTTTGGTACAAATTTAAGAATGTATATGAAATTGACAACATGATAGATTTGATTAATTCGCTATATAGGAATAGAATCTTTTATTTTAAAGACTATCCACTTCTTTTGTTTTTGCTACACAATTTTGTACGGGTTGGAATGGATCTAGGATTTAAACTTTACGAGTTCTAAATTTTAGGATAGCGCAATATCAAGTATTGAAAATTAGATTTTAAATTTAATATTTGTATATGTATATATAGTGAATTTCTTAATTTTAATACATTAACTGAAATAAAGCTAATGAGTTTGAATGAATCCTTGTGTCAACTTTTAACCCATGCTCTGGCCACCCCTATTAATATAGGACAACCTCATTCGTGGTGATAAAATAAAGAGTGAAAGTGTTAATAACAGATTTAAACTATCCGTTTTTTTTTAGTTTCACACATACACTATTTGGAGTGTGAGAAAATATACATAATGTTCAAAAACATTAAAATCTAACTTATGACACAAATTACGCTTACCGTGGGCCTCAATGATAGCAACAATTTGGGGAGTGAGTACTACAAAATTCCAGTTAATTCCAAACTCACACCTACTCCAACATTGACCATCACCTCTCCTAATCTTTATCCTATAATTTTTTCAATTTTTTTTGTACTCATTTTCAGTACAATTTTTAGACTTTATCAATTGTATTAAACTAAAAAAATCTCTAATATCTTATTACTAATCTGCTCAGAGATAATAGAACACTTAAAATGAGAATATATTATTTTAAATATATATAAAAAATAAAAACAAATTACCCGGTGGCAGCGAAGAAAGCAAGTGGTATCATCATCTCCCAACTATTAATATTCATGCTGCAATAAATTCTCCCAAAAATACAATAAGAAATTAAAAGGAAATAAAGAAAATCATAAAAATAAAAAAATGTCATTCAAAGAAAAGTATTGCACGTGAAAACTCGAATTATAATGTTAAGTTTAAGTTTAGCTACTTTTGTACGCTAGTATTCTTTTTTGTGACATGTTTGATTTGATAATTATTTTTTTATAAATAATTTATTATCTAAAATAAATTTTGAATATTTATTACCAGATGGATAACGCATCAACAGTCAACGTCGCATTCTGCAAATACCCCGCCATCAATATCAGTATCCTATAGTACCAGTTCTCCAAGCTACCACGAGAAAAGAATAATTGAGGACAACTTCTAGACATTGCATATTATTTTAGAGGTTATCGTGTGCCTCGACACAGTTATTGTTGTTTATGTGTACCTGTTCCACACATGATTTATACGTGTGGCTTTGTTATTCTTTGTGAGTTGTTAATGTCCTGTAAAATTAAAATTTTAAAGATAAATACAAAATTTCGATCAAATTTATTGTGTTTGACTGAATTCGTAAACTATACTCTAGCTTTGTCTCCTTGAATTCATTAATGTAAGAAGTTATTTATATTATCAAAATTTACCTAAAGAATATTTACACGAAATTCTCCTTTAAAATATGAAATTTATAATCATTTAAATATATTGTCATTTTATCAGAGCACAAAAGTTAGTAATTTTCTTCTGGGATTTTATGAGGGGGTTGGTGGGGGTAACCCACTACCATTTTATTAACTGTCAACTATTTCTAATATATAAATAATTTAATAATAAATTAAATTTTGCAGCACATCAACAACCCTCGAAGAATACCACAGTCACACGTATCAACTATGTGTGGAACGAATACACATAAATAACAATAATCGTATCGAGACAGACAATAATCTCTAAAATAATATGCAATGTCTATAAGTTTTGTCCTTCATAGACTCTAACCCGCACAACTCTCCGTTCACCAATTCACACTCTCATATTAAAAGCAATGGCGAAATTTGAGATTTTATTAGAGGTATTCAAGATTTAATATATATAAATATAAGAAAATAATAATATTTGACTTATATATTTTATATACACAATATAATTTTTCAATAAAAAGTGTCCGACTGGCCACACTAAACTATATATTGCTATGCCACTGACTAAAAGACATCAATAGCAGCACACACACATGGAATATATATACACAACAAACATAGAGGGACACACCATGCATCTGGACACAATATTTTGAAACTTTCTTGCTCATTATTTCAAATCATAATCACATTATTGCACTCACGTTTTAGGAAAGAAAAAAAAACAACACACGCACAAGAGCAGGAAAAAAGAGTAGGATAAAAAAAAACGCAGAGAGAGACATATCAAGAATCAAGTTGGAGAATGACATTTAATTTGCGGTTTCGAGTTCGCAATTATTGCAGTCGTTTTCTCTTAGTGAATTAATCTTCACAAAAAATAACTCTTAATTTTCATAATTATATAAGACTTGATTTCAATATTATGAAATTTGCTCAAGTTATATATGTATTTAACTTTAACATTATAATATTGAAATATGTTTGAACCTTATATATCATTAAATTTACTCTAAAATTGATATAACACGTGATTATTTCTTACTTATTAAAAAGTCATTTCTACGTTAAATCTTTTATCTCCTGATTTTATATGAGTCGTATATTTTACTTATTAAAATAGTGAAATCTTGGATTTGAATTTGGCTCATTATTAAAGTTGCATTTCTAATTTGATGCAATTTAGTTCACCGATTAATTTGGAGTCAAGTCAAAAAGTAAAATATTTAATTGTTCTTCAGTAATTGTTCTTGATTAGCTCTATATGCTTTAAATAGGTATTAATCTTGTGGTTATTAGAATTATTTTAACTGAGATCTTTTGAAGTGTAGAAACGAGAAAGAATTATGGCTCAATTTTGTTATTATCATGTTGTTTTCATTGGGAGAACCACCAAGAGTTTTGCGTATGGTCATTAACAATTCAATAGGCAAATGTCAAGATATGTAGAGCTAAGTATAAATTCGATTAAATCTTGTTCCAATAAGAATGCGGTTATTCATTTTTTTTTTATAGATTCTTTAAAAAGTTTAAAAATATACAAGGTGATGTATCTTGACCTAAATTTCTTTAGTAATTAACTTTTGTTAATTTAAATCAAGATGTGTAGATAGAAATTATTAGGAGCGATGTACTCACACAAAAAGATTATTATGCCTCTAAATCGGTGTATGTCAAAATCAAGAATGTGGTAATGCATTTAGATTGAGACGAATAAAAGTTCAACAATAAAAATACGATCAATTAGATATGACATGTAACACATTTTATCCAAAATTAGAATAAGATAATGTAAATCGATAAAGGGACCGTGTTAAAATCACTGGACTCGAGGAATGCCTTATACCTTCCCTCGATCAACAAAATTCCTTACTTGGCCTTTTATTTTTAATTTGAGAATCAAAATAAATAGTCATTTTCTTTTAATTAGAAATTTAAAAAGAAGATTTCAAAGCCGATACCCTATTCCACATAATGAGTCTGAATAAATAAAATAATTTTTTTTCAATACTATTACTTTAATTGAAAAAAACTCTTTTAATCTTTCTTTTCTCTTCTCTTCTCTTAATTAAAAAAAAATCCTCCGTCTATCCCGGGGGTTTTGGGAAGAAGGGGTGTGATAGTGCTTGGTGCTTACATCATTGCAATTTATCACCGTATTTTCTATCAATAAAATTGTCAAAATTGAGCGATAGATTTTGGTTAATAAATCAAAATTTTTAATTTACGATTTTTGATTTATTTTTATCTTTTTGACTTAAAATAAAAGATTTAATTATTTTTATTTTATTTTGTACAGATATTACAAATATATTTAAAAAATATTTTAATTTAAAACACTTAAAATAAGTCAATTCAAACTGATTCTCAATTGAATGGATCCCACCAAAAGGACATTACAATTTGGGTTTTGTAGATAAGATATACAAACGCAGTCTACTCGTTGCGTCTCAATTTTAATTTGACTAGGCATCAAATCTTTTTCTTTTTTGTATTTTTATAATATTTCAAAATTACTATGTTGATAAGAGAGAGTTGTTTCGATAATAAATATTCCTCATTTTCAATTCTAAGATTTTGAGTTTGAGTCCTTAAGGAAGCAAAAAGGTAGGAGCTCCTAAAGAGGGAATAATTTTTTTTTAAAGCAAGAAAATACTGTATTTATTAGTGTTAACAAGCCATTGTCATTATTATGAGAAAATATCGCTAAAAATGTTATTTTTTTCTTAAAGAAAATCAAATATAATAATGTAAAATTTAAAAGACAAAGCGTGGTATATACAAAAATAAAACGGACAAGTAGCAAAATCGAAAATGGCTACTACTCAAGCAATTGGAAGCCAACTTTGTTTTGATTAATAATCATGACCTGATAACGGTATTTTCAATTAGGGGGTAGGGGTGGGTGTTTGGTATTTGATTCGTGATTTTTAAATTTTGGATTTGATAATTCGGTAATTGATAGTTAAAAGTAGATATTAAATATTGTTAAATTTCAATACGGTACTAATCGGTAAATCAAATTTTAATTTTGTACGGTACTCGATAATACTGTATTGAAGTTGTAGCCGATTGTAATACAAAGTTAATATTATTGCTCCAATTATTTTTATTTTTCTATGTGTAGGTATGATATAATAAAAGATTAACAAGTAAGAAGACATCAAGAAATGTAAATTGATAGAACTATAAAGATATATGTATTTGAATTGTTTATGTTTAGTAATTAACTCTCTCTATTGACTTGTACTAATGAGTAATGAACTTGTTGATATATGAATTTCATTAAATAAATAATTCGATATTCGCAATATACCAAATATCAAGTGGTACTAATGTCTCATTCTAAATTCAAACTTGAATACCGTAGTTCTAAAATTTTATTCCTGAACATTATATCGAATTACCGATTATCAAATTATCAAAAAAATTGATTCGATTCGATAATTCAATTTTTGATATTTTATATACAACCCAAATTAGGGGTTCATGATTTGTTTTGGATTAGTCTCTACCTATATAATAATTTAAAAAAAAATACATAATTACCCTCTTCAATTATAACTATTTTAAAAAAAAAGACACGAAAATTATTCTGCTTTATATGATTATCAATTAACTAAAAGATTATTTTATGTATCAATCCTTACAACTCCGATAACTGGTGGATTGACAACTAGTTTTGGTATGTTGGTGGATATCATTATTGCCGAACCCAATGCCTACATTGCATTCGCAGGTAAAAGAGTAATTGAACAAACATTGAATAAAACAGTATCCGAAGGTTCACAAGCAGCTGAATACTTATTTCAAAAGGGTTTATTCGATTTAATTGTACCGCGTAATTTTTTAAAAAGCATTCTGAGTGAGTTATTTAAGCTCCACGCCTTTTTTCCTTTGAATCAAAAGTCAAGCAAAAGCAAGTAGAGCGCTAAGTTCAATTTTTTTAATTTTATGTTTGTAGCAGAAAATAGTTAGTTTATCAGAATCAAAGTAAATAAGATAATAAGGACCTTTTCTTTGGTAATAAAAGATCGAATTATAGAAAGAATCAAAACTAAAGTTGAGGATAACTCTTTTTTTTTTTAAAGCTTAATACTCCTTTGAACAATTTAAAGTGATATAAATATCACATGTTTAAGTCAACTCCACTCGTAAGAAAGAAGGTTCAATTACACACCAATTATTGCTTGCCATGTGTCAAAATTTTATAATTTTCTAATCTTTGTTTTCTTTCTTATTTTTAATTATTTGTTTTCCCTTCATTCTTCAATTTTGCTTAACCTTTGCTCCACTTCCCTCAGGGACGGACCCACGTTCCTCAGAAAATTTTACTGAGGGTATATATATTAAATGAAATGACATTATTTGACAAAAGTTATCTATTGACATGTTGATTTTCTTCCGACATAAAACTAGTCTAAATCAATGAGTTAAGAATATAGCCTACTTATATGTATGATAATTAAACTTTTATCTTTTCTTTTATAAATATTAACATCGCTTTTAAAAATTCTGCGTATTCCCGCTGTCTTTGCTGGAGTGGCCACCATCACCGCCATTACTATAACACTAAAGAGACTCACATGCTAACACTGAAAGAAAATTTATACTAAAAGAAAAGGCAGAAGTCGAGCAAAGTGTGACTTAATACAAAAGATCATATTTTAAAAATCATTTCATATTCATATGTTTTACAATTTTTAAATTCAGATATTGTATTTGAATTGTGATAGAGTAATTGTACCTATTTTCAGTTTTTTTGGAATTATTGTTTAGGTAAACCTTAAATAAATTTAACTCCAAATTAAAGATAATTCAGAGAGATAAAGAGTTAGTTCTTAGGGTTATGATCTGAATTTTGTTGAGATTCATTTTATTAGTAAAAATTGAGACATTTATTTATGTAGAAGTACAAGTCATAATTTTTCACTTTTACAAATCGGATGATTTTCACGTACAAATATAATATTTATTACATTACTTCTCTTGATCAAAAAAAAGAAAATCCATCATCTAAGATTGACTAACTGGAGGTGGCTTCGACCACTTCTCAACTTGCGTTGTAGCTTTTGTAGCCTGCAAAAAAAATCATTGCACCGCTATAGTAATTCTTATTATTAAGATATTTAAGGTTTGATAAAATGGAAAAACAAGTTTCAAAATTTTGCATTTTCATGAAAAAAAGATATTAATTACTACTATAGTAATAGTTTAGTACCTCTTTCTCCCAATCACAACGATACGTTATAAAAGTCAGTATTATCGTCTGTAAAGCTGTCCCTCCAAAAATCATTCCTGCCCACAACCCCTGTAATTTTCATTTTTCACATATAAGTTATAACCACAAATAATAATAAACTATAATAGAAGTTGTCACACAATTATTTTCTTAAGATATCTAAATATAATAATGAATGAGTTTATATATAACGCATTGATGGTTATTACATATGATATGAGAGTAATGAACAGACTCGTCCTCTAAGTCGTCGACCACCACGAGACCAACATACCTGAAGACCAGTGTGGAGAACCACACCGATAAGAATTCCTAGAGGGACTCCAACGATGTAATAACAACCTAGATTAATATAAGCCACTTTTGACTGCCATCCTGAACCAACTGCAACCCCTGTAACAAACAAGACATCTTTCTTTTTACTGATATATCATCAATGTAATGTAAGTTAAACTCTTATAATAATAATAATAATGTAATTACCGGATAAAACAGGTTGAACACTGTTTAGAAGAATGGTAAAAGTAAGGAGGTAAGAGATCTTGTTGGCAGCTTTTAGAACATCAAAGTTTGATGAGAAGAATAGAGCAAATTTCTGTTGATATATCATTATTAGTATACAAAATACTAGCCCTATCATGGTAGAATATATCACTGATATCGCTGCTGCGAATTTTGCTGCCTTTCCTCTTCCAGCACCTAGCTCATTCGCCACTCGTACGCTGGAAAATTAATTTAGTGACTTTAGTATAGTAAAATTAGAATATATGCACATAAGTGTGAAATTAACAAATAGATATGCAGTCAATTAAGTATGTATTAAACTCAAAATTTTTATAACCAATCTGTCCAAAAATGAGAAAAAGGGAATATATATGTAATTACCCGGTGGCAGCGAAGAAAGCAAGTGGTATCATCATCTCCCAACCATTAATATTCATGCTGCATTAAATTCTCCCAGAAATACAATAAGAAATTAAGAAGACATTCAAAGAAAAGTATTGCAATAAATCATTCTTTTTGTGACATGTTTGATTTAATTTTATAAAAAAAATCTTTTAAGTTTGTGATATATAATAAAAAATCAAATATTTATTACTATATTATAAATCATTTCATTAAAAGATTAAAAAGAGTTACCAGATGGACAACGCATCAAGAGTTAACGTGGCATTGTGCAAATACCTTGTCATCAATATCAATATCCTATAGTACCAGTTCTCCAAGCTACAAAGAGTTTCAAATAAAATAAATACTAATAACAATAATAAATCAATGTTAAGATTACTCGGATAGAATTGACTCCTCTTTATTTTTCAACAAAATATTTAGTCATGATTAAAATAATTAAATACTTTTCGTAACTAAATTCAATTTACCAAAGCATGACACCAGCAGCAGCGGAGAGTCGAAAAAATTCCCAAAGTCCCGAAAATGCTTGTATCGAAAACCCACTCCACGTTTCTGGACACCCACCGCATGCGGCGTACATAAACATCCCAATAGTCAGCAACCACCACGATATGTCAAGTGCTACGGCGGCTCCCACTATCCCCAAATTCAGTTTGTACACAAACAACCAACTGATCGCCGTATGAATCGCCAGCACCGCTACTGAAATCCAGGCGATAACCACCGTCTTCAGCTGGCTCTGCAGAAACCTCTGTATCGTAAATTGAAAAGCAAAGCTGAATTGCAGCGGAATAAACCACAACGCCACTACCCCTGAAAGCTCTGCGACGTCGTTTGGTTGACCCAGCGCTTTTAAAATTGGGGTAGCGAATATGTACATCGGAAGAAGAAGGAAACAGCAGAGGATTAGAACGATCCATGATCTCTGCATGTATATTCCTAACATATGGTGCTTTTTTTCTCCATAAGCCTGTCCGCATAAGGTTTCTAATGCACTCGCCATCCCTAACTACATTTACATGTCAAAAATTACACGGAGAAAGTCAGAAAATTTTGATGAAGAAGATTCAATCGCACTCTTGTCTCTGTTTTTTAATATGAAATTTGAAAGAAGTTGAGGGGATACATACAATGAGACCAAAGCTGAAGCCAACAATGACGGTATTAGAAATGGTGATAGCAGCAAGTTCAACTTCACCAATGTGACCAGCAAAACCTTGAGTAATAATGTTCATGGTGTAAGTCCCTATACGGCTGAAGATGGTTGGACCAACAATGTGCCATAGTTTTTTTGTTTCGATCCATACTCTTGTTTTCAGATCCTTATCATCTTCATCCTCCTTTTTTTCAGTTTTATCCTCCGGCAACCAGTTGGCGGAGTTCACCTCTGCCAACAACAATAGTTGCCGGTTTTCGTCCATAACGCTTCCCATTTGTAATGCTAGAACTGAAATTAGGCACGGGAAAAGAAATGGGTACGTACCAAATAGAGAGTTGCATGTGAGGATTTTATAGAAGAATGAATAGGTAAATATGATAACGACGCAAGTTGGCTAATATTTTTATCATTACATAAATTTAATTTATTTTTAAAAAATCATCCCCACTAATTCTAATTTCTCTCGCCAGAACCACTAATTAAAATACAATCGGATCGTTATATTGTATTGTTAATTTAAATATAATGTTTGTTTTTATTGTTACTTAAATTTTATTGTATCCTATAGTTCAAATTCATGTTAGACTCATTTTATGTAACAATCGATTTGATATGATCGCGTCGTTACCTTAATATTTTCATCTCATTTTGTCTTTATTTATTATTTGATAATGATGTTTCGTCTTTTATCCAACTTTTCGTAGTAGCTCTATTTTGTACCCTACTTTTCTTGTAAGTTTATCATTCAAATTATGGATGTGTGACATTATGTAACCATAAAGAATGATACAATCTATCCAAATACTATATTCATTACACCAATTCGGTATGACAAAATACAACACAATACAATATATTATGAAACAATACAAGCATCCAAACAAAGTATAAAAGACACCTATAGCAGCAGCACACATACCGTATATACATACACAACAAACGTAGAGGGACACACCATGCATCTGGACACAATTTTTTAAAACGTTCTTGCTCACTATTTCAAATCATATTCACATTATTATACTCACATTTTAGGAAAGAGAAAAAAGCAATACACACTCGCAAGAACAGGAAAAAAGAGAAGGAAAAAAAAAACGCAGAGAGACACATTCCATGAATTAGGTTGGAAGTAGACGTTAACTTTTAGGGTTTTGAATTTGTAGATTCTTATTGTAGTCGGTTTTTATTTTCATGAATTATTCTTCACAAAAAGTAACACTTGATTTTCATGATTATATAAGATCCGATTTCAATGTTTGCTCAAAATTTGTGTATATTTCATTTTGATATTATAATTAATACTTAAATATGCTTGAACCTTTTATATCGTCAAATTTACAATAAAATTAGTATAACATGTGATTATTTCTTACATCTTTTATCTCCTGATTTTGTATGAGTTATTAATGTCTTATTAAAATAGTGACATCTTGAATTGGAATTTGGCTCATTATAAAGTTACATTTCTAATTTGATGCAATTTAGTTCACCGATAAATTTGGTGCCAAGTTATAAGTTAAACACTTAAATGTTCTTCAGTAATTATATATGATTAACTCCATATGCTTAAATAGGTATTGATCTTGTGGCTATTAGAATCACTTTAACTGGGATCTTTTGAAGGGTACAAACAAGTAAGAGTTATGTCTCAATTCTGTTATTGTCATATTATTTTCATTGGGTGAACCACGAAGAGTTTTGCATATGCTCATTAACAATTTAATAGACGAATGTTAAGATTTGTAGAGCTTTCAACGTTAGACAAATATAAATTCGATTAAATTTTATTTCGATAAGAATGTGGTTCCATATTCAATTTTGTTATTGTCATAGTAATATTTTCATTGGGTGAACCACGAAGAGTTTTGCATACACTCATTAACAATTCAATAGACAAATGTTAAGATTTATAGAGCTTTCAACGTTAGACAAGTATAAATTCGATTAAATTTTGTTTCGATAAGAATGTGGTCCCATATTTTATTTTTTTGAGATACTTACAAAAATTTAAGAATGTACACGATGATGTATTTTGGCCAAAATTTCTTTAGTAATTAACTTTTGCTAATTTAAATCAAGACGTGTAGATAGAGACTATTATGTGCAATATATTTTTCAGAACCAAAAAACAATTATGCCTCTAAGTCGTGTATGTTAAGATTAAGAATGTGATAACGCATCTAGGTTTAGACCAATAAAAATTCTATAATAAAAAACGAGCAAGTTATGGCTTGTAATACATTTTATCGAAAATTAATTTAAGATAGTATAAGTTAATAAAGCGACCGTGCTAAAATCATCGGACTCGAGGGTGCTTTATACCTTCCCTTCGTCAATAAAATTTCTTACCTGATTTTTTATTTTTAATTTACTGACCAAAATAAAGAATCATTCTTTTAATTAAAGATTCATAAAGATGATTTGAAACATCAAAACTTAATAAGTAAGTAAAATATATTATCTCAAAAATATTTATACTGAGCGGAGAAATTAAGGCCAGCTGAATGAATGCCTATGTCAGTGTCTATTTGAATTGTAACGAGGTGTTTGTTTAGATTACTTAAATTACAATTTCATCAGCAAATTTTCTTTCTATAAAATTAATCAAAATTAAACTGATTTTAGGGTGTGTAGGGTAGAAAGTTAAATGTTATTTCGAAAGTATAAATAATTTATTTTTAATTTTTTATATTTAATAAGCAATTAAAAATATTAAAATATTTATATATGATTTTTTTTAAAAACACAATAGTAGTGAGGAGAGGCCATGGGGTGATGGTTTTGAAGGATTAGAAGAAAACAATTAACTAAAGTTATTTTTTTGAACTTGTTTCTCTAAAAAACAAAAGAATGTATTTTCCAAAAAAATTGATAGATCAAGTGATCAACTTCATAGATTAAAACTGAAAAATTCGAAAAATTCACAAAAATAAAAATCAAACACTGCTCTGCTGCATGACGGAGTGATCTTTTCCTCTTATGAAAGTCGGTATCTCACTTTCGAAAGAGATAAGGATCAAAAACACATTTAAATTATCTTCTTCTTTTTGAGTTTTATATCTAAATTATCACTTATTAGTTTGAGAAATACAAATCGCTCTTTTATTACCGTGTAATACACTATCTTTTTTATTTAAAAAAAATTGTCACATCATACTCCACATGGAAAAACATTCTACCTTAACAAAAATTAAATAAATTATCAATATTAGTTAAAGCTAAAGATTAAAGTATTACTATTCCCACAAAAAAAATTATAAAATAAAAAGTAAAATATTTTTCTTACCCCACTTCACCACTTCCTCTCACCGTACTCCCCCAACCCAATCTTTTAGGTTCTTTTTTTTTTTTAAAAAAAATGTTCTTTTATAAAATAAATTTAAGAAAAATCTTACTTCATCTCCCCCCTCCCTTCCCCCTCCCTTCAAATAATAAATTAGATACTATTTTATTTTCTTAAATTTTTTTTTACCCCATTCCACATAACCCTCTGAGAAATTTTTTTACCCCATCCCACGTAACCCTCTGAAGGTTAGATGAGGTAGGGTAGAATTTTATTTTAAAAAATAATATCAATTTTTTTTTTTGAAAGGAGCGGGGAAGGGGATGATGTTTGAATTCTTTTAAAAATATTTATAAAAGAATTTTAAAAAATAAAAGGACGAGGAGTTATTGGGGGTTGTGGAGTGGAGTGAGAAAAATATTTTAATATGCTTTTCAAAAAAATAAAATTTTGGGATAGTAATACTCTATACTCTAATTTTTAACTAATATTAATAGCTTATTTCATTTTTGTCAAGATGAAATATTTTATCCATGTGGTAAGGATTTTGCAAGTAAAAGAGAGAATATATTATATATACCACTGAGACGTGTTTCTCAAACTAATAAGTGATAGTTTAGGTATGAAGTTCACACTACTAATAGTTTAGGTATGAAACTAAAAATAAAAAAATTAGATATATTTTTGACTCTTACCTCCTAATCAAAATAATTTAGGATTGAAAAATGTCTTCTAAATAATATTTTCCTCCCTATCAAAAGCTTGTGAAGTGAACAAGAGCAATTTATATTTGAAAACCACTATGTTGTTTTATTTTGAGGAACGATCGTTAGAGATTAGTAACAATGGAATCCGAAAAATGAGATTTATAGAAAAAAAAAAGAGTAATGTCAAACGATCATTACATCAAATCACAAATATATGCATCAAAATATGTTGTGAAATTAAAACTACACATTTATCGTCATTGAAAATATCGATAAATTAATCTTGCTTTCATCATTATCATTATTCTATATAAGACGGAATTTCCTTGGACGACCAAGGGAATTTCCATAATTTTAAGTTTTAATTGAGATCTTTGTATATCCGGCTAATCTCCATACATACATAACTTATTTCTTACGAAGAAAAAGAAATGAGTTTCTTGAGTGGGAGAATGAGGGGATAAATGGGGGTATCAGAAGCAAGAGTCCTCTTGCATTAGTACCAAAATATTGGTGGAAATCTTATGGAAGTATTTCATCACAAACACTTGCAAAAATTTTAGTAGCTTGAGGCGTATTAAAGATATTATCTTTAAAAATATTTCATCCAATATAAATGTATCCACAGGATTCAAAAACTTTTCTAGTACAAAATTAGAAAACAGAAAGTAACAAAAAATCATAATAAGAAAACTCAACATACTAGAATATAAAAAGAGAAATTTCTCTTTCTCACATCTCACAAAAGAAGAAGACTAATAAATATAGGAAAAATCGTAATTTTGGTACTCTGATTCTGGTCATTGTGTTATATGAGTTATGACTTAGTATATTTGACCTTTAATTAATTAAAATGTGTTATTTTAAAAATTATCTATGCTCTTTTAGATATAATTGAGTGTTTATTAGGCTTGTGATATTAGCCTGTTTGGATTGACTTAAAAATGGGTCAAACTTACTCTTAAATTATTTTTAGCTTTTGGAAGTATTTGATAAAGTTAAAAATAACTTAAAATAAGTTTAAAATAATTAAAAAGGCTAAAAGTTAAAAGTAGCACTACTAACAAACTGCCGAAAAACGACGGACTGCGTCGTTTTTTTGGTCAAAATCGATGGAAAAGCGACGCAGTCATATTCGCCGCTTTTTGGGTCAACGCTTTTCAAAAAGCGACGGACTGCGTCGCTTTCTAATTATTATTATTTTTTAAAAGCGACGGACAACGTCGCTTTTTTATATTTTCATTTATTTTTTATTTTCAAAAAGCGACGGAGTCCATCTCTTTTCTGGAAATTTAAATTTTGAAAATCCCAGAAAAGCGACGGACTAAAGGACCCTGTCCGTCACTTTTCTGGAAATTAATTTTTTGAAAAATCCAAAAAAGCGACGGACTAAAGGACCCTGTTTGTCGCCTTTCTGGGTTTATTTGAAAAAAATTATGCAAAAAAGCGACGGACAAAACCACCCTGTCCGTCGTTTTTTCTGCATTTTTTTCAGTTTCTGCTGCCCACCTGCAAATATAAATCAATTCAATTCAACTTTAACTAGCCTAATCAAACAAAATACAATCTAAACATCCCACACAAGATATAAAACAACAAACTTAAATCAATTTTCAAAAATATCTAAATCACAATAAAAAAACTTATAAAGTCATTCAAAATGTGTTTCAAAAAGTTCATAAAAGAGACCTAAACTAGAGAGTGCGATCTACAAAATCATCCTCATCCTCACTGTCGTCGTCGGTGTCCTCGGGAGCCGAAGATGTAGTAGGTCGACGAGCGAGGTTCATCACTTGTTCTTTGATTTGCTGAACGGTCGCACTCATGCTTTGTTGTTCAGCTACTCTTATCCGCTCAGACTCTGCCAGTGCCGATGTAAGCTGTGCTATTTGAGCCGACATAGCAGCAATCAGAACGCCGTCAAGTGCCTCAGCTTGACGTGATGATCTAATACCTTGTAAGCCTGACTGAAGTCGTCTTACATCGTTTCGAGAGCCTCGACCAGAGACTCTACCCTTGTGTGTCCCCCCTATCACTTTTTTTGTCCAAATTTGGGTGGACAGTTCAGGTGTCATTTGAACCGAACTATCTAGATTCTCATTGATGTATTGATTAAACTCATTCTGCAAATTAAATATAAAAATTGACATCAATATATATACATATCATAAATATATTCACTATTAATATATATTATTCATATTAAATTAAATAACTTACAAAAGTTCGTTCGACCCTTTCTTCTACCCACACATCCGGATCTAACTCATTTTCTTTCTTCTTCATATGAGTCTTCTTGAAAACCTCTGGTACAAGGGGAGTGCGCCCCATTTCTTTTTCCTATAAATAAAAATGAAATTTATATTATAACGATATTGGTCATGCACATTTCAGGAGGAAGATTATACGGGGTAAGAAACACCGGCCAACAAGAATAAGGTGAAGCAGCATTAGAGAATGGTGTGAAGCCATCTGCACACAACCCCAATCTAACATTTCTTGGTTCACTAGCAAAATCAGAATATACATTATCAAAATGTTTCCATATTTTACCATCAGATGGATGAGACAAGACACCCGTCGACCTTCTATATTCACGATGCCATCTTGTAATACCCCAAAACTAGTAAGTTGAACTAGAGAGTTCTAGAGCCTTGTGCTAGAGTTTTAGAGTTTGATGTGAGGGATAAAATCGTAAAATGACTTCCCTAACTTAGAATGAAGGTTTTAGGGGTTAGGCATCAAGGTACGACGTCTCAAGAACCACCCAAGGGGTCCTTGAGGAGGACCCCAAAACAGCCCCAAAAGCTGTCAAAAAGCAGCCTCCCACGAAGGACATCTACGACCAGTAGATGGACCCACGCCCCGTGGGATGGGGTCATGGGTCAAGGCTAAAGCTTCCCCTGCATGTTGAGCTGCAGACCTTCACCTACGAAGGTGCAACACGGTCAGTAGACCCACCCACGATCCACAGGTGGAGGTCTCGTGAGTGGAAGCAAATTTTTAGTTTTTAGTTTTAAGTTAGGGGCTAGGGGGTTAATTGGTAATTAGTTAGGGGTTAATTGAGGTCGGTTAGTTAGTTATTAAACCACCTATATATACCTAATAGACCCCTAATTAAGTCATTATTTTAGATTCAAGAGAACTCAAACTCCCTCTCAAATATTTCTCTCTAAAACTCCATAGAAAAAGAAGAAGAAGAAGAAAAAGAAGAAGGTGAAGTCTAAGGTTCAAGGGGCTGCCTTTTCTCCTCAATTTCGTGGTGAATCTTCATAAGGTATGTTAGTTTCTTCATCTATGGGTTCTTCCACCCATAGATCCCCCTAGAGTTTCCCCCAATTTGGGAAGAAGAACCCCAATCTAAGCTAGGGTTTCTTTCAATGTGTGAGTTTAGTTAGGTATGATTCCAATTGGTTGGATAATACTTGTTTATGGGTAATTTAGTATTGATTCATGATAATATGATGATTTTATATGTTTTCCATGATTAACCCTGTTGACACCCAATTTTGGCCTAACATTTTCAAAATTCGCAACTTTTAAGTTTTATTTATTTAATAGTTCAAAATACATTTTTATAATTTTAAATAAGTTTATCGATATTTATCATTATTTGTCAAAATTTTCAGGATTTTTTATCAATTAATTTTAATTACATATTTTTTGTCACAGCGAGTTGACTACATTTAAATATTTATTCATTTTGATTAAATCGTTATTTCTGCTAAATTGCATTTTTCACATGTCGTTAGTTACGTTTATTATATTTTTTTAATATTCATTTTATTCGTTACGTTTGTTAATATTCATTTTGATATTTTACACAGTCTAGAAATTCATTCAAATATGGATAACTTTTCATACGCAGATATTTTATTAAGCTAGTGATTTTAGCCCATAGTTTTAAGATAGTGGTATTGTACTATTGGTGGTTTTTAATTTCCTATTTAAAGAATAGTTTGGTCATTAAGTTAGAGGGTGGTCGATAAAGATTTTAGGGGGAAATTTTTCAGATTTTAGTCTTCAAAAAGTTCTCTTTCGCTATTCCTTATTTTTCCGGCAAGTCACCGAAGCTCCACCGGAATCCGACTAGTCCACCACCAAAAGACCCCAACCCCATTTTTGTACATTTTTGCTTTCTTTTCAGTGAAGAATCTGGCCACCCTTCAACCCATTTTCATCTTTTTATCGCCACAACCAGATCCACCCCCACATCACCTCCAAATAGGCAAATACCCATTTTATTCTTCTTCTCCAATAAACAGCAACCAAACCCTTTACCCTCTCCATATTCTCCGACGACTTCACCAACAAAGACCACCAAAACCCTCACAAACCCGACCTCAAAACCCCAGATCTTGCATCAACGAGCTCGCCGGAACTTTCCCCTCTCCGTATCGCTGCCGCTCTAAGCTCCGATGGGGAATGAGTAAGCTATCATAAAGGTGGAAATGGTCAACAAACAATATCACTGCCTCCGAGCTTCATTTTCAACAGAGGTTTGAAACTCAGACAACATATTTGTTATTTTTTACTTTTGGTATTTAAAATTCTTACAAGTTTAATTCGATTTTTGTTCATGCGGTTGTGCCCTATTTTTATTTTTGTTGTGATTCATTTTTCCATCGTTACTGTTTCTGTTTACTTAATCGTATTGATTTATTTTGATTGATTTTTGAGCTTATTTTATAATTTTGTTTTGAGTTAATTTTTAATGATTGTTGTAATTGTCTGATGACTTTGGTTATTGCCTTTTGTTGCATTTAGTTGCTATTTCTAAATTATTTTTGCAGAATTTCTTTAAAGTTGATTAAATTATATCCTACAATTTTTCTTTGTTTTGTATTTTTTTTTATAATAGGTTATATTTTGTTAGTATTATTATTCATGTTGCCTCATTTATTCATTTGGTATTCTAGTTTATTTATTTGATTCATTTTTGTGTTTCTCTAAGAATTTTCCAGCAAGTCGTATTGATCTTCTGTTATTATTGTTTTAGTTACGTGTGTTGATGTTTTATAAATATTAGTAGCTACTGTTTTCAAGTTGTTACATTTATTCTATATTATCTCTTGCGGATTTCATACCATTGTGTTTAAAAAGTAAGTTTATATTCTTTATTTGTTAAAATTGGCCAATGAAAAAATCTTTCCGTCGGTTTTCGAGGCCTCCCCATTTCAAAAGACGGAAATTTAATTTTAATTAATATATTTTATATGTTAAAATTGGTCAATGAAAAAATCTCTCCGTCGGTTTTCGAGGCCTCCCCATTTCAAAGGACGGAAATTTAATTTTAATTAATATATTTTATATGTTAAAATTGACCGAGGAAGAAATTACCGTCGATTTCCAAGGCCTTCCATGTATATAAGACGGATTTTTATTTTAAGTTATTATTTAATTTATTCATTTTTATTCCATATGTATTTTACTAACACTTTTACTAAGTGTCTTTACAGGTACACGAAGTTGCTTCCCATCGAAGCTATTCGAATGAAGTTAGAATTGTACTCTTTATTCATTATTTTATATTTATCGACGTTAGGCAAACTTAGGCCGTTTCTTATATTGTTGTTTTATTTTATTCTTTGTGTATATTGCATGTTTGTTTTACTTGTATATTGTTTTATCTCCTCCTCAATTTGAAAAAAATGAATTCATTCGGGACCCACAGTTGTGGATTTCGAAGGATGCCTAACACTTTTCCTTCGGAATAACTTGAACCCTTACCTATAATCTTTTGGTTTCGTAGACATTTTTTAATTGGTTTCCTAATTTTTCCTAAAATTAGGTGGCGACTCCTTTAAAACATCTTTCTTCTTAAAATTCTTTTAAAATCGACTTAATTGTTTATTTTTTTGAGTCACCGCGACGTTTCACCCTATTTGAATAGAGTAGGGATGCAAACAAAACCCTAGTCTAATTGATGATTTGAGTTGTGTGGGTTTATGCCATGAAAGGTGAAATTGAAGGTTCAAAGGTAATCTTCTAGAATTGATGTTATGAATAGAAATTGTTCAAGAATATAAGCATGTAAACATGAATTGAACTAGATTTATGTATGAATGATAGATTATGATTAGTAGTGATTGAATTTGGGGTTTTATGATGAAATATGATTAGAATTGCCTATGACTAAGGCTTGTGACTAATATGTCTTGTGATCCAGATTAGTATAATGATTGTAGAGTAAAGCTTGAGAGTAGGGCTTGAAATCATAAATGTTGATCACTAGGGCTTCTAGAGTAAATCTAAAGTGAAGATATATCTTGCATAGGATTGGTACACTAGAGGTTAGAGTTGTAGTGGAAGCTTTTATCCACATGACCTACCTAGTACTATATGAATGCATGTATATAGAGTGTGAAAGGTCTTCTCACATAGGATGATTCTAGATTGAAAGGTTAATTAATTAAAATGAATCAAAACATGTTAGATCATAATAGCTTAAAGTTGTGACATATGATCCCTTCGTGTATAGCTTGAAGTTGTGACATATGATCCCCTCGTGTATAGCTTGACTTGGTAAGACAAGACCAAGATTGGTAGCTTAGGATGGAGGAAACATACTATCCTAAGGTTAGCTTGAGTTAGCATTGTAGGATGCTCTCATGGTAGCTTGAGTTAGTGATAGTCATGGTAGCCTAGGGTTGAGGACACATACTGTCACGACCTGAGCCTACACCCTGGACGTGGCCGGCACTCGAGAACCATTGCTGGTCCCCAAGCGAACCCTCATCCTGGCTGACTACAAGCGGAAGACTAACTCAAGCATACAAAAGCTTAAAAACTGAATAAAAAGAATAT